>OU026155.1:54916691-55115580 GCA_907269105.1 Volucella inanis | reverse complement strand
CAAAAGCAAGGAAATTGGGTTCCACATGAACTCAAGCCGAGAGACGTCGAAAGGCGGTTTTGCATGTCGAAATGCTGCTGGAACGCCACAAAAGGAAGTCATTTTTGCATCGGATTGTTACTGGTGGTGAAAAATGGATCCATTACGACAACCCCAAGTGCAAAAAATCATATGTGAAACCCGGTCAACCAGCCAAATCAACGGCAAAGCCGAATATCCATTACGCGAAGGTAATGCTTTGTATTTGGTGGGATCAGATGGTTGTGCTGTATTATGAGCTGCTAAAACCGGGTGAAACCATCAATGGACAACGCTACCGAACATCATCCGTTTGAAGAGAGCAGTAGCCGAAAAACGCCCGGAATATGCGACCAGACAGAGGCAATAATTTTCCATCATGACAACACTCGGCCCCATGTTGATATTCCGGTTAAGAACTATTTGGAAAACAGTGGATGGGAAGTCTTACCCCACCCGCCTTATAGCCCAGACCTTGCCCCTCCTGACTACCATTTGTTCCGGTCGATGCAGAACGCCCTCACTGAAATACGGTTCACATCAGGGCAGAATATCAAAAATTGGCTTGATTCATTCTTGGCTGCCAAGCCGGCGCAGTTCTTTTGGGATGGGATCCAAAAATTGCCGGAAAGATTGGAAAAAGTCATAGCTTCAGATGGGCAATACTTTGAATAATACTATTGTACATGTTTTTTTTTTTTGAAAAAAAACCGCACGAATTAAAATATATACCCAATATTATAGACAATCATATTAAAAATAGACCAAGGAGCAGTAACCTGTTGATGTTTGGTGGAAAATGATCAGTGATAATTAGATTTGGTTTAGATTTATGTACATAAAAAATATTTATACACCCTTGATGTGTATAAAATGTATAGAATATATATTTTAACTACTCTATAATAATAAATATGACTGTATTTTTCCTTTTTGGTTTTAAAGTTTAAATTATTTATTTAGATTTTTTATTCATTTCATTTTCATTGCAATACACAATATTTTTTTTATTGCTGATAGGTAGGAAACCTATTCTTCATTCCTAAGTATTTCAATATATCCAAAATTGCATTTTGAGTTTAGTTTTTTCTGCGTGCGTTGTCTGTTTTAAAGCTGATTAATATGGTTTAATAGGCTTCTTTCAGCATATGTGGTTAAGCCATATTTGCTATGAATTTGTTTAAAAAAATACTGTTACTTAAGACTGTTTCGTTTTACAATATTGTTTTTTTTTGTTATGTTATAAATGCGTACATATGTATGTACATGTATACTCACATGTATATGTATATGTATGTAGCAAGCACCGCTAGTTATTATTATAAGAACTCAAATTTCATTAGACTTTTAGCTGTTGTACTCTAAAGGAAGAATTTTAAACAAATCTCTTTAGAACGTTTACAACTGTACGAGTAAATAGGTATCATTATATTGGATTGCTTGGATTGCTTCGGGCACAATAGCTCACCTTTTTTCCCAGACTGCCCAAATCAGGAGGAAGACACAGAGCTTTCTGGAATGGGGATCAGACATATTAAACCTTAGTCAATAATTTACCAAAACGAGCTGCAAACGATCGAAAAAATTAGACGTGCAGATGCAGCAAATGTAGAAGATATAGCACAGATTTTTTACCAGCCCCGCGAAGTAATACCGAATGGCGGTTCCGCGGGGAGAGTGAACGAAGTGCGTAGGGTAGCGTATCCCCGGAATCGAGAAATAAGGCTAGCGAGTCATGCTTTCTGATAGCAATGGCTATTAGTATCTATGAAGATTACACACATCTTAGGGCAACCAAAAAAAAACGACTTATAATAGGTAAAAACGAGTCAAAATGCACATTCACAAAATTACATACTTATTTATTTTTAAAGTTAACACTAACTGTATTTCGTAGCAAAGACTGATCGAATAATAGCTAGAAAATATAAAAACAAACACAAAATATGTATAACATAATCATATATATATTTAAATATTTATATATTATATATATATATCGATACACTGATTGAAACGATTTTTCAATCTTTTGATACCAATTTTGTAGTACGATTTCGGTTTAGCCTCAAAATAGGCCTTTGTTTCGGCGATTACTTTTTCATTCGCCTTAAATCTCTTTCCGGCGAGCATTCTTTTGAGGTCTGCGAACAGGAAATAGTCGCTGGGGGCCAAATCTGGAGAATACGGTGAGTGGGGAAGCAATTCATAGCCGAATGCATTCAATTTTGGCATCGTTTTCATCGACTTGTGACACGGTGCATTGTCTTGATGAAACAGCACTTTCTCTTTCTTCAAATGCGGCCGTTTTTCTGCGATTTCGTCCTTCAAACGCTCCAACAACGTAATGAAATAGTCGCTGTTGATAGTCTTCCCCTTTTGGAGATAGTCGATGAAAATTATTTCATGTGTATCCCAAAATACGGATGCTATAACCTTGTCAGCCGACTGTTGAGTTTTTGGTGGACGAGGTTCGTCGCCTGCTCGCCACTTAGCTGACTGCCAACTTGACTCTGGTGTGAAGTGATGCAGCCAAGTTTCATCCATTGTCACATACCGACGCAAAAATTCGGCTTTATTGTGGTTGAACAGCTTTAAACACTCCTCTGAATCATCAACACGTTTTTGTTTTTGGTCGTTTTATTAAAATGATTCAATAACACAAAATGTTTAACAGTGCCTTTCCTTACAAGAAGTATAAAACCTAGATCAGTTCTGATAAAGTTCCACCACTTTTACGAACCGAAGGTATTCAGACCGGATGTTCTTTTATTATGACTTCTTTTGTTTTTTTTCGTCGCAAGTTTATAATTTTAAGTGAGATCATGTGAGATATTATACTTACATATATTGGAACACAACATTTCATTAAAGAATAGAGATGTCATTATTGGGTTAACGTGTTTCAAAATGTCAAATATTTTTTTATTTAAAATAGCCTTATGCTTAAAACGAAAACAGAATTATACTCCTACTTATACGAATATGTACATTGACGTGGGCAAGTATATTACAAAGAAGAAGAAATTCAGTTATTATCGTATTATGCTTTTAATTTATTTTTTATTACGCATTTAAGAAAAGCCAAACATAAATAACATTAAGAACTCTATAATTACTTAAAAAAAAAAAGAAAAAAAAAAAACATGACATGAGTTTATACGTATTCGTTTACGTTCTTTAATTTAAGTAGGTATTATATTCAATGGACAACTTTATTCAATTTTGAAAAAAGATAAAAGTGTAATGCGCATGAGATACCTAGGCGCATATGTATATATATTTAACGTTCATATGGACATAAACATTATACATACCTCAAATCAATCGTAATTGACCTCGGATTTAATCTTCAAAGCGGTCGCTCAACTTAAATTTCGGGACTCTAGTTCGATATACACATGTACATTTTATGAAAGTATGTACTTTGTATTGTATTTAAATATAACATCAATTGTAATATAAAAAAATATGTTTTGCTTTATTAGTGTTGTTAGTACGGTAGCATACCTAACTCAATATCGCTTGAGTATCATTTTATTTTGGTTTGTTTTGCATTTGTATATACATACCTATGTTTATATTGTAAAAAAAAAAGATAGTATTTCGAATAGAAAAATGATATTCGAAAGCGCTGTAACTATAATTAATACAAACAACTGTGCTACATAATAGATTCTGGAATACGATTTATGTTGCCTGGAATGGTGTTTCACGCTTGATATACACATAGTGTAGATGCGTATACCCAACCATCTATCATCTTGCACATGTGGTAAGCCATCCATACAGCTACGGCTCTTTTATCAAATAACCACATCTAATTTTGAAATCGGAGCCGAGTCAAAAACAATTTTAATATGGGGAGAAGTTTTATAATATAATACGTACGACATAGGTTTAAGAGTATAGTACGTAATCCCTTATCAAAAATATTTAACAGAACACTGTAAGCTGACCTTAGTATGTTTTGAAGTAAAACTGGGTTCAAATTCATTCTAGTATATTTTGTAGGGTAGTTGAAAATACATACACATGTACGTATTTATAAGCATATGTACATACATACCACATATAATACTAAATCATTTGTTTTTGTTGGTTTTAAAGTGCAGACAAAAAAATAGTAGGCAACACTTTGTTTAATGTGTACCATTTTAGCATGTTAATATTGTATATACGAGTATGTGCTTTTTTTGGAATATGGGCGAGCTCAAGGTGTTACAGGTACAGTAATAAAGAGTGAATCAAATTTTTGCAACCTCGGGAAGATCTTTGAAAAAAAATTTAAAAAAAATAAGAAGATATTTTAGTTAAATTATAAAAGGACTTCCTAGATGATTTATAGTTTACCAAAATATTAACTTCAAATTAAAAAAAAAAAAAAAAAAAAAACTTCCAGGACAGATTTTTAACACTAGAGTACTCAGACATATTTTATAATTCCCGATTCTGCAATAGTAACGGTGAACAATTGAGAACAAATCACAAAACAGAAAGAGCAAATTTTAAGGCTTTTAAAACATTTTACATTACGTCGGAAAACAGCTTACCATAGGGTTTTTCAATAGGGACTTGACAACTTTGAATTTAATTTGTTTACGCACTCTTTCACTAATCATCAAACTGTCACATCAATTTATTCAGTAAACTCAACATCTTCATCATGGTAAAGTACACTAACGAGCAATGTCTACAAACGTTCTCCGACTGGGTTCCGGAGAAGATGCGCCAAGATGAAGAATTTCATCGCAAAATCATCTTCAGTGACGAAGCTCATTTTTGGCTCAATGGGTTCGTCAATAAGCAAAATATGCGTTATTGGTCAGGTGAAAACCCACATGTGCTTTATGAATCACCACTTCATCCACAAAAAATAACTGTTTGGTGCGGTTTGCATGCCGGCGGCGATATTGGGCCATATTTTTTCGTCGACGATAACGATCGTCACATTACTGAGCGTTATCGCGCCATGATCACCTAAGCCTACGTAAGTTGGCCATCGCTATTTACAGAGTAATAGATTGGTCAGCTGTGCCTCATTAGTGAGGTTGGTCCGTAATTGACGGAAACAACGACGAAATATCTTGTAAATAATTCAACCACCAGAAATCCTGGTGCTGCCGAACGACATCCCTCTTAATGCGATTCCACACCGCCCTACTGAACCTGAGACGATCCACACCGCCGTGTGTGACGTCTCTACCGTAGTTGAGTCGCCTGTCCCCATCTGTCCGAGCGACATGGAAGATTAACGGGACCGCCGATCTATCCTGGATCAAGCCTATCTGATTTAGATAGAAGAATTCTTCCGGTGGGACGAAGCCGTCAGAACGCACACTCTGGTGGTAAAGGTAATTGGGAAAGTAAGCCCCAGATATAAGATTATTCGTCGGAGTCATTGCTCTTGCAATGTCTTCGAATCAGCTTAATTACGAACTTGTCCACTCGTATTAGGTTCCCCCTGTTGTAAAGGAATTAATTAGGATAAAATTTTTTGTATTCCGACTCTTGTGTTCTGTACAAGCGAAGGTAAGCCTTCTCAAACACACGAATCTTTTTCATTAAGCTTGCTCGTACATTGAACCACACAAGACATACAAATAATAGCATGGGCTTGATAAGGGCCATATAGCAGATAACACTTACCCTCGCATAGAGTTGACTGCTATAAAACAGTGTCTTTGTAAGGACAAAAGCGCCTTTAGTTCTGGAAAGAGCAGCATCTATATTTTTGCCAAAATACAGAAACTGATCCCAAGGTATCTGACTTCCTTTCAACAGGCAAGAGGCTGTCCGTGTTGTCCAATGATCGAGAACTGTCGCCAATTTTATCTGGTATCGCTAGAGGCTCTAGACAACGGCGTCCTAAAGGGAATGGTTTCCGACTTCTAAATGTTGACTTTCAACTTCCAGTCATCGCAAAATCGTCTTATCTTATCGATGTCACGATGCAAGGAGGTTTTAATGACCTCGATACTTGGACCTGTTCTGTACGCTATTAAGTCGCTGGTATAAATGTTGAACAGGATCGGCGAATTGACCGTATTCCAACAGAAGTCACATCACCATTTTTCACTATGGACTGTCTGTTGGCTAACATATTATAAAGACTGTACCAGAGTGGTTTACTGACCCCTTGCCAAGTTAGCTTATAGAAGCCGAAGGCCTTCGCCAAGTCAACAAGGCAAGCACCAGTACATTGGTTTTTGCCTATATTCCATGACTCGGGATGTGGGATACCATGTCCGTCCTTAAAATCGAATTGATTATCCGGAACTATATGTTTGTCCTCAACCAACCTAGTCAGAGCTCTATTGATTACCTTTTCAAACACCTTGCTGATATTCGAAAGAAGACTTATCGAGCGGAGATTCGCCGGATTGACTATATTCTTTCCCTTTTTTGGGATAGGTTGAACCACCGCCGTTTTCCAATGCGCTGGATAATGTGCATTATTCATTGCATTATTTAACAGGGGAAGATGTCGAAGCACGATATTCGGAATACCATTCGTCCCCACTGATTTCTTATAATGGGATATAAGTTTTATTTAGAATAAAATGTGTACATTGGTCTGAGGCTAATATAGGTTTTCTAATAACGACTTGACAACTTTTTTTTTAAATAAAAGGCAAACCATTTGAGATATTTTATTTTATTTATTATTGACTTGAAGTACAATCAAAACATTTATGAATGGAACTCGACTTCGTTCATATGGCCACCGCAAGCAAGTTTGCAGCGGTTGATTTTTTGGACCCAATTTTCAACGGATCGGCCACACATTTCGGCCGAAACGGTCGCTATTTCACGTTCAATGTTGGCTCTGAGCTCTTCCAACGTCGTCGGCGTGTTGGCATAAACCAATGACTAACGTAGCCCCACAGAAAATAGTCAAGCGGCGTTAAGCCGCACGAACGAGTCGACCAATCGACTAGCCCATGTCTTGAGATAACACGCTCACCATACTTACTCTTCAATAAATCGATTGTAGCGTGTGCTGTGTGGTTTGTGGCACCATCCTGTTAAAACCACATGTCGTCCAATTCCATATCTTGCAATTCGGGACAAAAATAATCGGTGATCATGGCGCGATATCGCTGACCATTCACAGTTACGTGAGGATCGTTATCGTCGACGAAAAAATATGGCCCAACAACGCCGCCGGCATGCAAACCGCACCAAACAGTTATTTTTTGTGGATGAAGTGGTGATTCATGAAGCATATGTGGGTTTTCACCCGACCAATAACGCATATTTTGCTTAATATGCATGTGTGTTATCTGCTACATGGCCTTATCAAGCCCATGCTATTATTTGGATGTCCCGTGTGGTTCAATGTACGAGCAAGCTTAATGAAAAAAATTCGTATGTTTGAGAAGGCTTGCCTTCGCTTGTACAGAATATCAGAGTCCGAATACAAAAAATTTTATCCTAATTAGGTCCTTTACAACAGGGCGAACCTAATACGAGTGGACAAGTTCGTGATTAAGCTGATTCGAAGGCATTGCAAGAGCAATGACCCCGACGAATAACCTAATATCTGGAGCTTACTTTCCCAATTACCTTTACCACGTGAGTGTGCGTTCTGACGGCTTCGTCCCACCGGAAGAATTCTTCTATCTAGATCAGATAGGCTTGATCCAGGATAGATCGGCGGTCCCGTTAATCTTCCATGTCGCTCGGACAGATGGGGACAGGCGACTCAACTACGGTAGAGACGTCACACACGGCAGTGTGGATCGTCTCAGGTTCGCATTAAGAGGGATGTCGTTCGGCAGCACCAGGATTTCTGGTGGTTGAATGATTTACAAGATATTTTGTCGTCGTTTCCGTCAATTACAGCTGACCAATCTATTTACTCTTTAAATAGCGATGGCCAACTTACGTAGGCTTAGGTTAGCATTTAAGAAACATATATAGTATATACATTGATATATACAAAGGTATATATTGTACTAATTTATATATATATTATTGTGTACAATGTCTAGGTGTGTGAATGTGTGTGTAGGTTGGGTAGACTAAGGTTTATTTTATTAATTTTATTAAGTTTTTATAAAAAATAATAAATTATGTCCATATGCTAAGTTTTTGTTAACAATTTTTGTTTCTTAGCCTTAAGTACAGAAAATAAATATTCAAGTAAATTAGTATAAGTTTGTTAGGTAATTTTAAGCTGGCATTTACGCATTTTTTATTAGTATGTAAGGGTTAACGATTAATAAAATAAAATGCATTTAAAACTAAAACTTAAAAACTATAAAACTTATATCTGGGAAGTTATTTTGAAAGCTTGTATCCTTTTCATCATACACCAATCAGTACAGGAGCTACACTCTGGGCACCCAAAGAAGCGGAGTTATGCAATCACGTTTTGGAAAGTCCATTTATTTCTATGGACGCTTAAGTCCCATTTCCCCATGTATAGAATTACTAATTTCTATAATTCGACTGCAAACATGAATTCAACCTCAATAACAGGGAAGACATCGAGTTACCAAAAGTACTGGAATTAGGAAAGCATTGCAACTATGGCCATGCAGTATGAATGTTTAGTCATTAGAAGTAATATAGTACTATTGGATGACTTGAAGTATAAAATTGATGATTCTGCGGCAATAATAATAGAGAAATTAGACGGATTGTATATTGCAAGATACTGCAAAGACGGACTCTGGCGTGCATTGAAAACAATGGTTTGAATTGGCTTCCCAATCGGAATGTTCGGTGTTCAGTCCTAACCGCGCCCGTAAGCATTCTTTTTTCAAGGAACTTAAATCAAGTAAGATGATTGGTTGCCTAAAATACAACATCAAGTCCAATTAGACTAATAATTTAGTCTCCCCATTAAATGTAAGTGTGGTTCAATGTACGAGCAAGCTTAATGAAAAAGATTCGTGTGTTTGAGAAGGCTTACCTTCGCTTGTACAGAACACCAGAGTCGGAATACAAAAAATTTTATCCTAATTAATTCCTTTACAACAGGGGGAACCTAATACGAGTGGACAAGTTCGTAATTAAGCTGATTCGAAGACATTGCAAGAGCAATGACTCCGACGAATAATCTTATATCTGGGGCTTACTTTCCCAATTACCTTTACCACCAGAGTGTGCGTTCTGACGGCTTCGTCCCACCGGAAGAATTCTTCTATCTAGATCAGATAGGCTTGATCCAGGATAGATCGGCGGTCCCGTTAATCTTCCATGTCGCTCGGACAGATGGGGACAGGCGACTCAACTACGGTAGAGACGTCACACACGGCGGTGTGGATCGTCTCAGGTTCAGTAGGGCGGTGTGGAATCGCATTAAGAGGGATGTCGTTCGGCAGCACCAGGATTTCTGGTGGTTGAATGATTTACAAGATATTTTGTCGTCGTTTCCGTCAATTACAGCTGACCAATCTATTTACTCTTTAAATAGCGATGGCCAACTTACGTAGGCTTAGGTTAGCATTTAAGAAACATATATAGTATATACATTGATATATACAAAGGTATATATTGTACTAATTTATATATATATTATTGTGTACAATGTCTAGGTGTGTGAATGTGTGTGTAGGTTGGGTAGACTAAGGTTTATTTTATTAATTTTATTAAGTTTTTATAAAAAATAATAAATTATGTCCATATGCTAAGTTTTTGTTAACAATTTTTGTTTCTTAGCCTTAAGTACAGAAAATAAATATTCAAGTAAATTAGTATAAGTTTGTTAGGTAATTTTAAGCTGGCATTTACGCATTTTTTATTAGTATGTAAGGGTTAACGATTAATAAAATAAAATGCATTTAAAACTAAAACTTAAAAACTATAAAACTTATATCTGGGAAGTTATTTTGAAAGCTTGTATCCTTTTCATCATACACCAATCAGTACAGGAGCTACACTCTGGGCACCCAAAGAAGCGGAGTTATGCAATCACGTTTTGGAAAGTCCATTTATTTCTATGGACGCTTAAGTCCCATTTCCCCATGTATAGAATTACTAATTTCTATAATTCGACTGCAAACATGAATTCAACCTCAATAACAGGGAAGACATCGAGTTACCAAAAGTACTGGAATTAGGAAAGCATTGCAACTATGGCCATGCAGTATGAATGTTTAGTCATTAGAAGTAATATAGTACTATTGGATGACTTGAAGTATAAAATTGATGATTCTGCGGCAATAATAATAGAGAAATTAGACGGATTGTATATTGCAAGATACTGCAAAGACGGACTCTGGCGTGCATTGAAAACAATGGTTTGAATTGGCTTCCCAATCGGAATGTTCGGTGTTCAGTCCTAACCGCGCCCGTAAGCATTCTTTTTTCAAGGAACTTAAATCAAGTAAGATGATTGGTTGCCTAAAATACAACATCAAGTCCAATTAGACTAATAATTTAGTCTCCCCATTAAATGTTAGATATCATCAAAAAAAAGTGGATTGCATCTTGAAAATGATGGGATTAAGAAAAAAGGTGTGAACGTTTGTAGATTAAGTTATTAATAAAAAATACTTAGAAGATATATGTTTTAGAAGTTTTAATGTGCTAACAATTCAGTTGGATTGCATCTAACTATTTAAAAACATCTTTATTAACCGGGGTTTACGTTCTGAGTTTTTTCTATTTATTGTAATATTTGTTTTGATGAAAGTGTAGCTTTTTGGTGTGGACCTCAACATGGTGGAGTACGATAACTTGGCGTCGAAAATTGGTAACGGAATTTCGTAGAGGAGTTTAATGCAATCATTTTTTACTATGTGTGGAGGGTCTATCTTCCTCCGTTTAGGCGGGAGGGGCAATTTTCAAAAAATGACTTAAAATTTAAAAAAAGATTTAAAAACAACGGCAACACTTACAATACAAGAATAAAAGGTTTTCTGAAAGCCAGAAACTTGTTCTTTTATGATATTTATCAAGAAAAAATAAAAAAAGCTCCTGTTTCTTTATTCAAAGTTGTGAAACTATGTACTGAATTGGATGTCCCTATGAATTCTTAATCGAACACTGAAAACTAGATGGTTTTATTTCTTCTAGCTTATGAGAAAATTGAAAATTACTAAAACTACTTTTTTATTCAATTTTTATTTTATGGTTTTTTTTCGTTGTCGTTACTGACTAAATTAGTTTTTTTTTTCTAATAAGTACAGTACAGCAAGTCACTTAGTGTCATCTAGAATACACCGCGAGGAGGTCCTAGTCCTAGTCGGTCACTTAGTTAGTTAGGTCAAGTCAAGTCAATTTTCAAATGTCTTAAAAATGTACATATGTGAGTTTCGTCCGAGAAGTCATCGTCTGTATTTTCGTTTTCGTCGAGTTCGTTAAGTTCGTTGACGATGGTGAGGAGTCTAGGCTACTTTGAACATTACAATTGCATTATATATATATATTATATAGAAAGTTGCTGCAGTCGCACAGTAGTACCTAGGTAATGAGCCACGTATAGATATATATGGATATATAGGATAAATTCAAAGTTTCTTTAAGTCCAGATTATTTAAATGCAAAACAAACTTTGCATATAACCAACCTCGCACCTACCCCAAATCCTTTAGTGTGCCCAAACAAAGGGATTGCAGGGAGGCATTATGCCCCCCACCATACACACCTTACTGTTTATACGCCGTAATGTTGGGTGCTAGCACTGTATTTGTGTAAGCAAAAAAAGTAAAAAGTAAAAAAAAATAAAAATTTAATAAAAAATTAGTTTTGGTAAATTTCTTAAGAACTAGAAGATATAAGACCATTCGGTTTTTATGTTCGATTCAGAATTTATATAAGCATTGACCACAAAAAATCAGTTTAGCACTTCATTTCACAATTTAAAAAAAAAAAAAAAAAAAATGGTCTTAATTTTTTTTTCATTTTTTTTTTAATCAAAAATATAAGTTTGCATGCGATTTTGCCCCTACCGATTTTGCCGAGATAGACCACCTCCAAAAGTAAAAAGTGCTTGTTTTTGACCCCTCTACAAAAAACCGTTATTAACTTTTGGCGTCAAAGTTATCGTACTCGTGCCCTCAACATTTAGCAACAAAAAATGTTATTTAAATATTTTCTTCGAGAAAAGATTAATATAAAGTCAAAATTTTGAGTTTTTCAAATAAAAGTTGACTGTTTATCTAATAACGCTAAAGCAAACGTTTCTTTTCAGACACGTGACTTCAACAAAGTTTTTTTATAGACAAAGATATTGGCTTTTTGATATTAATTATTGCCTGTAGAAAAGTTTATCATAGAAAAAAATTTGTTTTATTTTTGTGTACTTTATTTCGAGAATTTTAACTAAATACGGGCCTATGCATAAGGTCAACTGACACGCGCTGTACTTCATTAAGCTTCTCATCAATTTAATAGTAGTTTTGTTTGACGTATTCCGTCAGCTATTTTAACAAGCTTTATACTAAATTCGCGCATGGAAGCAGAATGAAAATGTCAATTATGTAATATGTGAAACGAAACACTTTTATATGTATATTAATATGCAGTAGAAAAAATAACCAGAAAATATATTTATATGTAAGTAAAATATACAACTGCATCTTGAATATGTATTTATTTTATTATAAAATATTTTTTTTATAATCATAGATATACCAAATGCATATACAAATGCATACATACATTTTATTCGATAATGTTAATGAATTAATTTTGCAACTGTTTCGTTTTAATATAAACTGCAAAAAAATGACACGTGAATATGATTGCTGCATTATATAGTGCAATATATAGTATGCATATCATAGCACTCTACTTATTTCATACATATGCACATACACGAAAGAAGTAAGGCATAAGGAGAAAACGATTCCAATAGCCATTTCCCATAAATCAAGTAGTATGTATGCATGTATGGTACATATACTAAAACTTCTGCGGAAAAAGAAACAAGTTGAAAAACAAGCATAATTTCCAGTTTGCGTTTTTAATTAGCTCCCGATCCCAACGCATTTCGTTAAAATTCTCGTAAGCTACATATTCATACATACATGCATATGCATGTACTGTATATTTGTATTTCTCATACATTTTTTTATTTCCTTTTCTCATTTCAAATGATTTTTTTTTTTTTGGAGGGAAGTAAAAATTTTCTGTTTTCTATCTGTGTCACCTTTCTTCTCATAACAGTCATTAAACATCACATCAATTATCTTCTGTACTCCGCAATGAACTTCTAACATAAATTTACATGACATCAAACATAAATCATTGGTTGTGGGACTCTCCGTTCTTGCAGTCTACATATCCGGATGAAGCTATATTTAGTAAAAAATTCTGTCCTTCGACCCAAATGTCTTGAAGGGCAAAATGAAAAATCTTCAATATATATAAGATCATGGGTACATACAAATATAATAGGTACATATACATATATGTACATAAGTCCTCTTATTCTATAGGCACATTTTCTTGTGCTGTAATTTATATATGGTATATATAAGCTTGATAATTCTATAAGGATTTAATTTTTTTATAATATTTTAATAAATTGCAATGGTCATTAAGAAAAATATACTCTTCTGAAGTTTGCATTTGTATAGCGTGTCCAGAATGCATTTCGAATGAATGTCTTATCGGTGAGGTTAGCGAGTGAACAAAACAGTATAGGTAGATTCTCAACATTGTCTAAGATCTTTTGTTTTATAATTGCGTGTCAGAAACTATTTTCTGTGCTCTGTAGACTTGAACATTGCACACATTATGCATTTATTCTTATAAAGCAAAAATAAAGCACAGAATTATAATTAGTATAAAAACAAGCCAAGGGTATTTCTTGAAACGCTGGCATTTTTTCTATCAGGAAAACACGAAGCAGATAAAATTTGTGAAGAATAAAGAAAAATATTTTTTTATGTACACAGTACACAGTACACAAAAATAAAGTATAGTTTTTTGCTTGCAGAAATATCTACATATACATATATTTTTGACAGATACAAATATTTTATTTTAAACTTACCTATAATAATCACTTTTGCAGTATATATTGCCATCTTTCGAAAAGCATGACGACTCTCCTTCCAATGGTTGTTGGCATGTACAGCATTGAAGGCAACCAGCGTGCCATCGTTTTTCAACGGCTGAGAGGTAGAATCGGTCCTAACAATATTCCCAGGTAAAGATATGAAGTTTTTATTTTGAGCTAGTGCTGCAATTTAATTAAAAAAATAAAAGTGTATAATTTAAGGTTGCATTACCTGAATAAAGCGACCGCAACCAGCGCAATCTTCTGGGCCAGGCAATGTTGTCTCACTGGAAGACTCTGGACTACTGGGTGGTCCATAGGGTTCCCTTTTAAGTGATACTCCGGATATTTGATCATCACTTCCCCCCGGTAAAGTCAACCTTCCACTTTCAGAATATTTGATCAGTGATTCGTCAAAACGAGCTCTGTCAGGCTCATCATAGCTTAATAAGTTCGTAACAGATTTCAAAAAAATATTGAAATTTATACTAAGAATGTATACCTTCTAAAAGTTTCATCGTAAATATTGGCCGCCTCAAAAGGCTTAGTATTATGGTCGCACGATTCATGACAAGAGGAACAGGAACGATACAATATATGATTATTGTTAGATCCACCGCACTGAGGATTAATATTTGTTTCGGGTGGTGTTGGACTTCTTTCACGTGCTGGCCCTAGGAACCTTGCGCTCTGCTGCTGTAAAGGTAGTAACAAATTTATTATTTTTTTAACATAACAATATACGACTAAACAAGAACATATCGCTTTTTTTGTAAGATTGCCAATATTTTAAATTGTAAAGTATTTGGATTAGCAAAGTTCGGGCAGAAATTATTCAGCTTCAAAAAATACTTATCAGCCTATATAATCTTTCGAAGATATCTCGTTAAGATGTATTGAACATTTAAATCATTAAAATATTTATTTAAAAAAAAATGACTTAATGTTACTGTAGAAAATCAACGAGAATACCATATGTATACATATAAATGTAGATTCGAGCAAATATTTGAACAATCATACGTATGTACGAGTACTTGTAAAATGATAATATTCATAATCAGAATAGTTTTTCAATTCCAATTTAATTTAATTAATTTTGGTTTATTAGTTTTAGTCAACTTGCATTTGATAGTTTCGAATTCAATTGATACAAATTTACTTTAGAGTATCTAACCCCTAAGCCATGTGACCGAATTATTAGAATATAGGAAAATTCTAAGAAATCCCCTGAGAGATTAATCATAAACTGAGAGTTAAGTGAGATCAGAACAAGTTTATTGCTTTCATCATAAAATATTGTTGCAGCGACAGACAATAGTTATAAATTATATGATATTGATCATTATTGATAAATTATCAATATTCAAAATACATTTTAATTTTTATCCACATAACATTCAATTGATTAAAGTAGATTTCGAATTTCCTAATTTTGCATAAAAAAAAAAATCGTAAAAAATTGTATCGCTGTATTCTATTTATTTTTTTTTTTTTGCTGTGCGAACAGAACACCTAGAAAAAAAAAACTAGTCCATTGTACTCTTTGTAAGTTCGTTTTAATGTAGTTTTTGAGTCTTTCGAAGAAAGAGAGTATCAGCAGCCACTATCCACCTGCATCCCGATGCACGCGTCGCGTAAGCCGGACATTCACAGAGGTAGTGCATCGCGGTATCGTCCTGATTTTCACAGCAAGCATTACAGGATGTTGTATAACTTATGCCCGGCACATTTAAATGCTTAGCAAAAGTGTAGTGCCCCATTAAGACTCTAGTAAGCAGCTTGCAGTATTCCTACAGAGCAACAACAGTAAAGCTGCTGACCTCTTGGGATGCCAGGAAGCATTCGTTTGGTCTTTTGGCATCCTTGAGAGTCATTCCATCTGTAGTTATGGTCACATAAACCCAACTGTCAATGAAAGTCCTAACCGAAGACACAGGCAGACCTATCATAGGTTTGAGTCCTGAAAAACTCACCTCTGACTCTTACCATGTCTCTAACTCAATAAAATCAGCCTTCCGACTACGTTTAGTGATGTCTTGAACTAACATGGTAGTCGTAAGGGTCTAAGCGCCATCAGGCTGTCTCTGCAGATGCGAATGCTTGGAAAACAAACGGAAATTTTCATAGATTTTGTATTTTTTCCACAGCTGGAGTTCTGGTGTAGTTACATCAGTCTGCCTATTGGTGGATACTTCAGTATAAAAAAAACCTGCTGAGGATACAGATATGGATACAGATATGGAAGAGTTAAGTTGTTAGACAACATTATTACTAACGATAAATTGTGCCTATTTCATCTTTCCGTGGTAACCACCGGATCTGATCTCGTTGCACCGGACTTGGACTACCAAGTCTTGAAGGGGAAACTATAACACCATAACGTATGCCAGAAATGATTGAAAGAGGTTGCACGGCGAACTAATTATCTTGGGTACTTTATTAAAGGAACTTCAGTGCCAATAAAAATTTAATAGTTTCATTGATTTCGTTAATATTTAAGAGAATACCAGCACATATATTCTATGGAACCATAAAAATAATTACAAAATGCTTATAATTTATTCTTAAGTTGCTCTGCATAAATAGGTTAAGGGGTAAACGAGAATAAAACCAAGTATATGCTGTCAAAAATAAGGGATGAACAACATCGACGAATCGGGCACAATAAAAAGCTAGAGCTTTGCGACAGGAAGATGCTTTGTCTTCTTGGCTCCGGTTTTAACGCTAATAATAAATCGATTGCCAATCGCTGTTTCTTTTGTCCAATACATTATATAAAGCCTTAATCATCTGAGTTCTGCCCTATGTCGAGGATGAACGAGTTGTTTGAATATTTTGACTTTCTAGATTAGATCAGAAGAAAATTGCTTATTCTATCAGGTCAGATCTAATCACTCAGAGCATGACCTGCACCCAACACAAGAGTAAGTTTTTATTATTATTATTATTATTATTATCAAGGGAATTAATTTGTAGGGTCCGGGACTTAACGCCGGGGTACTATGCCCATGTGGCGCGTTTTGTCAACAGCACGCGGAGTACTGAGTTCCCATGTGGTCCTCCACCTACGTACTTACCGCGCTCAACACTGCTTGTTTTCGGTGATCTAGTGAGAACCGATGCTTTCAGTGTGGCGAGGCCGTTGACAAGAGTAAGTTATGAGTAAGTTAAAAAAAATTGGTTTTAACTACTCACATGGAGGAAGAAATACATTCAAAATTCAATTACATACTCGAACATTTTAACACAGACTCCTTTGGTGAAATACTGGGGAGATATATATGGTATGTCTACTGTAGCTGTACTTTTTTCCACGCATGTTAGCGATTGTCACAAAAAAAAAAAACAATCCAACTTTGATTAAGAGTTCATCGTAAAAAGATATATCTGTGCAATATCTTTGACGTTTAGTGGCAGTTCATCTGTCAGTTTTTTTAAAAAAATGTTGATGCCCAATGCTTGACATTTCTGAAAATTTATTGGAAAGTTAATCGCAAATGCTTAGTGGATAACGTATATAAATTGACTTAGGTTGCATCGCTGTGCTATTGTTGTAATTTACACGCAAATTATTTTTTTTAGCGAATAGCGGATGTGCAAAAAAACACGGCTAGTAACATATATGTATATTAATAAATTTTTTTCGCCATTTTGAGAAAAAACATGTAAGAATTTTTCTTCTTAAGCCCATAGAATTCAAAACAGGACCCAACATGTTAATAAAACGTTTATTAAGAAAGAATATAAATTGGAAAAAAAATCTAATTTCGATTGCACAAGTAAAAATTTATTTTTAATTTTAATTTAGTAAATAATTTAGTATCGCACTAAAAGTTCAAAATGTAAGCCATTACTTTGAATGCACTAAATCATCTTTGTAAACGTCTTTAAATATCAATTCCTTCTAAATCCTCTCTTATTTTTGCACGTGCTTTATGATTATATCGTTCAAGTCATTAATTGTTATTGTTTCTGATAAGTAAACAACGTCATCCATCTGTCCCATAAATAAAAATTCATTGGGATCAAAGTAGGAGATGCTGGAGGCCACAGATTTGGTTGATCCCGCTCTATCCGCCAATTTTTATACTTGCGATATAACTTATCTCTAACTGCATGGCCCAAATGTAATGGGCGCCATCATGCTAATACATAATGCCCTTCCTTAAACGTAGAGCAGTTATCTTGAGCTTATGCCTACCACACACTGACATTGAACGTGTGTTGGAAAGCTTTCTGCTTTTTGGAGTAGGGGTTATTTTTTGAACTGGGATATGTATTTTGTAAACTAGTAGAACTGTCCCTGTTGTTTTCGGTCAAAAGAAGCTTTCCAAAATGTAGGTAAATCCAGAAGTTCTTATCCCTTTCTGAGTCTTCAGATTGGGTTTGTTTTGTTTTTTGCTTTGTTTAATATGACACTCAAGAGGTTATGAATGTGCTTAAAATGCCAAAGCACGCGCTAAGTTTAAGAGGAAGAAATAGGTTTGTGTTGAATGGTTCCTCCATGGTTGCAACCCAGCATTTAGTGGGGAAGTAAAATTATAAGTACAATTTAAAATTTGCTCATATATCTTGATTTTAGTTGACGGAAGAATCAAAACCTAAATTGTACAATTATAAACACAGTACGGCTTTAGCAACATCTTTCTTTCGCCTGTGCTTTGAACTGCTTCTGTCCTACCAAGATGTGAGTCTTTCGTAATTTTTCGTGTTGACCCTGACTCTCTCAAGCTCGAAAATGTTATAATGGAAGTTCTTCCAGTTGGTGTATTCGTTTTAAGTTATATCTTTGGTATTCCAATCTTGTCTATTAACCGCTATCGTTACAGAAAACGTATTCTGACATTTTATAGTTTGCTTATGTCAGGTATATATTTTTTGGAACTAAAGTGAGTTTTTTCACAACCAAAAGCAGTAGTGAAGTCGAAAAATTGGGTTTTTCTTTTAAACTTAAATTACTTAGGATACGTGTAAGAGAGTTAGACCAGGAGTTACTCTTGGAAACATACTTATCTTTAAATTCCATTATCCTATCCGTAACACTCTGTTGAGATAATTAACTTTTATGCAATTGCAAAATTCATCAATTTAAGCTCCATTATACTCCTTTCTAGAACTTAGACAGTAAATTTATCTCTATCAAATATTGTTACATTTTAACATAAGTAAAATAATTGTTTCAAAACAAATGTGATTTTGTGCTTCTGGAAACATAAAAGAGTAGGTAGATTAATAATTACATGATTTGGTAAAACCTAGGAGTCTAATCAACTTATTGCAAGTGTTATTGTTTGTAACATTAGAAATTAGTAGTAAGTCGACTAAGTCTAAGGAATTGTCTAAACTTCTTACATTCGTTAAAAACGGACCAAAAAACAATTTTTGGTTTAGCCATTTATATTCGTATTTTTATGATGTTTATGAGGTTAATGATATCTAAACAAACATCAAGTTCATTGGTGCGTTTCGGCCTTGATGAATTTCACAAATTCATGAGTATGATATTGTTATAATCCTTTCCATACTTTAAATAATTTTCATATAATGTTTATTAAATAAAGTGTTTCAGAACTTTTCGTGTTTTTTTTCGCATTCCTGTATGTATTTCATACTGTACCACTGAAATTTGCAACACGTTTTTCGAGTAAAATAAAAAAAAAGAATTATTTTAATATTTATTATAAAAAATAATAATCATCGTATATAAATAAAAACATAATGTTATTTCGTTCCATGATGTCGAAAAATCACACCCTTTTGGAAATTGGGGGCTAAGTTTCAGTTGAGGTTCAAAAATTAAACTAATAAAAAACAATTGAATAACTCAAATATTGAAACATCAGTCAATACTCAGCCTCATAAACAATATGCTAATACAGACCTGATGCGTACATCTATCTAGAGTAAACAAAACAGTTGCGCTTGATATTTCTAAGGCATTTGACAGAGTTTGACACCATCCTTTTTTGTTGAAAATACGTCTCCGATACTCTTTTTAATCTTCATTAGTGATCTCTTTTATGCCACAGGATAAAAGACGTCTAAATTAACTCTGTAATCTGTTCAAGAAGGCCCTAAAAAATTATAAAAATTGCGTAGTAAATACATATGTTGAAAAGTTGACGGCAGGAAAAGAAACCAATTACTCGCTTTGGAAAGCATTTGAAGGCTTCTAAAGGCCCAAAATGCCAGCGCAATAAATAAAATCGATAACAAAAAATGGGCGAAGGAGGATAAGAAGAAAGCGGAGGCATTCGCGGTTTATCTAGAAGAAACTTTTAAGCCCGTTAATGGGCAAACGCTAGTACACTGTACTATACTCTACAATAGCAAACGAAACTTTTGCTGAATTAAGAAATATTATAATTAACTTAAAACCGAAACCTAATAACCGGAGAAGACCTTAAAACGCTGCCCTTAAAAGCACTCACTAAGCTTTTACATATAATTAACGCGTCTTTTAGGCTAGAATATGTTCCGTGCCAATGGAAGTTGCAGAAGTAATTACGGTGCTAAAAACAGGTAAACCTTCGATTGATAAAAAATCGTATAGACATATTTCTCTTCTTCCGATCCTGTAAAAAAATTATGAAAGGAACCTGCTCAAACGTTTAATGCCAATTATTGAAGACAAAAATCTTATCCCCAATCATTAATTTGAATTTCGGATTAAGCATTCAACTATTGATCAGGTGCATTGAATGTCTGACGTAGCTGAAAAAGCTCTGGAAGAGAAAAAGATTTGCTGAAGCGTATTTCTTGACGTCTCACAAGCTTTTGACAAGGTTTGGCACGAAGGTTTAAAGTAAAAATTATGGCAAATTTTGCCATCGAAACATTGCAATATATTGACTAAGTATCTTGAAAAAAGAATTGTTCGTGCTAGATACGGAAATAACTTATCGCAGTTTTAAGATATATTGGCCGGTGTACCGCAGGGAAGTGTGCTCGGTCCACTCCTGTATCTCTTATATACAAGAGATATACCACAAGTCGAGGGGACTTCTCTTGTCACCTTTGCCGACGACACTGCCATTTAAGCTGTCCGGAAAACAGTAGAAGGATCAACGGCGAAACTGCAAAGCGTTCTAAATAAAGTATATGACTGGACAAGGATCGCAAATTGCGAACTGCTCTCAACGAGACCAAATCTGTGCAAGAAAACTTTATTAACAGAAAAATAAGTCACCTGGCCATCCATATAAACTCGGTCTGCATTTCGTTTGCTAATGAGGTTAAATATTTGGGCATAACCCTCGATGCAAGCTCAAATGGAAGACGCACGTGAAAAGAAACATTAAGAATTACAAACTAAATACAGACAAATGTACTGGCTACTTGGTAAATAATCCAAGATTAGCGTAGAAAACAAGCTGCTTTTATATAAGCAGGAGCTAAAACCGGTTCGGACTCATGGTATACAAATCTGGGGTTGTACCAAGAAAACAAATAAGGGGTGGCCGTGGTGTAGTGGTATATGCATAGACTCCGCAAGCAGAGGGTCGCGGGTTCGAATCCCGTGCAAGGCAATTCTCTGAAAAAGTCTTTTCATAAAATTTGTATGTAGTTATATGAAAATCCCGTCGGCTTTAACTCTGACATGAAGGCATAACACTGATGTTATGATACATTGCGGTATTATAAAATATATATATATATACAAAAGTATTTTACAAACTTTTGAAAATAAAGTGCTAAGAGAAATTGTACATGCACCGTGGTTTATAAGAAATAATGACCTGCATCGTGAGTTTGGAATTACTTCTGTCGATGATGAAGCAAGAAACTTCGCGAGAAAACATAAGATCTGGTTAAACGGGCATATTAATAATACAGTCCTAGAAATTCTAGACGAACAAAATTTATTACGCCGTCTTCAAAGAACTAAACTTCTGGACCTGGCACGATAAATTGAAACCGCGTTAAAGAAGCGGAACATGGAGGATCTTTCAAAGGAAAGTCATCTAGTAAACGAGATTATATTGTGATGAAAAAGCTGCTTGATAAATGTTACTTAGTTGCGGTATTAAACATAATTATCGAAGGGAGGTGTTTTTAGTAAGTAAGAATCTCACACTACTATGAGCACGCGCTTGCGATCCTCATAGTGTCTGCTACAAGAGTTTCACCTGCCCGCGCCGGAAAAGAAAATAATGATCTCTTGTCTGCTACCTCGAAACCAATATATTCCTTTGCTGACGAAAGTACTTTCTGCTTTTTATATTCGTTCACGGACTTACATCCATGTTCCTTGGTTGTAGCATAGTAATGGCAGTGTACGCTAAACTCATTAAACTACGATATAAACAGCATCATCTATTTGGAAGCAATCAATAGAGCGGAATTTAATGCCTCGAAAAACCAATGCTATCTGCCGTCGTTAAGCGAATCCAAACACCCAGCCATTATCCATTAATGGCACTTGCATCGTTTAAACCGAACTACTTTCATTCTCGGTATGTGTATCAATGACAGCCTACGTTGGAATGACCACTAATTTGATGTCGCCAAAAATGTTGCGAAATATCTAGGTTTCCTCAAACGTGACCGTGGCTTAAGTGGTAAAGGACTGGCTTTCAAATCCGGAGGTTCGGTGCTCGAATGCCAACCTTGCCAGAAAGATATTAATTTTTTCAGTTAACAAAAATCAAGTAAGATGAGTAGTTGACTAGAAATCAACAACAAGCCAACCTCCACTAAGAATTTAGTCTCCCCATTAAATGTTGGATGCCACAAATGGAGCGAAATAATCACTGAGCCCAAACGTCTTTCCCTCTCTCGCTAGCCAACTTTCCAAAAAAAGAACTTAACACTTGCAGAAGCATTATAAATGTATCCACACATGAGAAATAAGTTCTATTTCAAAAAAAAAAAAACACATAAAATAAAATAAAAACGTCTCTCCACCGATCAGACCTCATTATAATAGATATTCATCCGCCCAAAATTGGATTACAATCCCCACATTTGGCCAAGTGCTCCAAAAACCTCTCTGCACCTGCTATTTAGGATTCAAAACCGTGCGATAAGACTCATAGGTAATGTTAATACCACCCAGTCAATTGGCAACCTCGAACACCGACGGAATGTCTTCTACCTCACGTAGCTCTATCGCTATTTTCACCACTATCAAATCTGTCAAATCTTTAACCGTAACACCCGTCTCGCTGTGAATGATCATCAGTTTACAGTCAAGTTCATTTTCAGAAGCACATTGAAATATCGTGATATTTTCCTAAGCTGTACATTTCGCTTATGGAATGCCCTGCCGAGCTTTTTATTTCCTGACTGTTGTAATGTTCACACATTCTAAACGAACTTATATCGGTACCTTTATTTCTTTTCTGCATAGCTTTCCTTCACCCGCGCTGTGTGCAATCATTTTTAAGGTACCTGTGGTATACTCTCACGCGCTCTCATGCTATAGCTATGTATGTGTGTATATATTTGTATACTGTATATACACAACTTACTCTTTTCCTTACATGACATGGTGTCAAGAAGTGGTGCGTGAATTCGAAGTACTTTCAATTTAAAAAGTTTTAAAATATCTACCATCATAAAGTAGTAATTAGAATATCATCAAAAAAAAAAAAAAAAAACCCCAATAAATTCGAAAATGCTGGTGCTGTCCGTATTAACCATCCAACAGCAACGGAAGGGTATGCGAGACCTCAGAAATCATTAGAAGTTACGGGGAATATGGCTTTGGCTTGGAAGAACTAGTTGCAGCAGTATGACTGGTTTCCTGCAGCACGAGAGCTGGATACAATATCAGAGCAATATAAATTGGGTGCCTACGGTAAGGTATTTGGGTAT
This sequence comes from Volucella inanis, assembly GCA_907269105.1. Taxonomy (NCBI): domain Eukaryota; kingdom Metazoa; phylum Arthropoda; class Insecta; order Diptera; family Syrphidae; genus Volucella; species Volucella inanis. Next base: position 55,091,777 of record OU026155.1, on the reverse strand, counting down.
TCATTTGGACACTAAACTCAGGTTTAAAGACCACATAAACAAAACATTAAAGAAAATAGGAATTGCAATTAAGATGTTGTATCCTTTTATAAACCGCAATTCGTTTCTTAAAACTGAAAATAAAATTATTCTCCACAAAATGATTTTTCAGGCAATTCTCTTGTACGGTTGCCAAGTATGGGGAGACGCTGCTGCCTACCATATCAAAAAGTTGCAAGTTTCACAAAATAAGATATTAAAAATGATGCTTAACTTACCATGGAGGCATTCAACTTTAGACTTGCATGAAAAGGCGAATGTTGAATTGATTTCGCATAGGATTCAAAAACTAAAATACAAATTCCTAACAAGATGTAGTTTTGCTGACAATCCTCTTATTAACCAGTTACATAAGTAATTGAAATATCTATCCATTGTTATTCTGTTTTTATATGTTCTTACCTTATAAGAATCCTATTTGTTATTTATCATACCTTGATATAACTTATTTAAATGTCAATTGTTAGTTTATTTATTTATTTTCACATTTATTATTGATTATTTATTAACTTCATATTAAAATATAAAAAAACCATATTTCAATAAAAAGAGAATATTTGTATTGTAAAATGTGCGGTTACAAGCTACCTTTGTAAATTTATATATACGAAATAAAAAATATCTATCTATTTAATTCGTTTACTCTAACAATTGATGAAGCGAAGTCATCATTAGATGACTCCATTAAAGCAAAATTTGAGGCTCATTTCACTCCCAAAACTAACATTACTTTTGAAAGATATGTGTTTAATAAAATCATGCAATCGGAAGGCGAATATTTTGATGATTTTATTACAAAGGCAACTCTTTAAATCAAAAAGTGTAGTTATGGTTCTTTGCAAGACTGTATTTTGAGTGATAAAACAATAATTGAAATTAATAATGATTCTCTTAGAGAACAACTGTTGGCCACCGATGACATCAAACAAGAGGTTGCTTTGAAAAAATGTAGAGCAAATGAATTGGCACTAACACACATGCAATACATGCTGTGTTCAGGCATAATACATCCAAAACAAGAAATCACCGCAATAATAATGCATCACCGTTTACATAAAATCTTAAAGAGAAGAACAGTCAAAAAGTGTATTCAAACCCCTCCTTCGTTGAAACAGAATCAACCTGCAAAAGATGTAGTTATATGGTATACATCAACACAATTTAACAAAAAGTGCAGTAAATGCAGATGAATGGGATACCTTGCTAAACGTGTAAATATGCAAAATATAATAAAACGGTAAACACAGTGGGACAAAATTCTTCTGACTCAATTTCGGATGAAAGTCTTTTAGTGCTGTCGCTGTCAAAGGGCAAAAGTGATGACGATTGGTTGGAAGACTTAAAGCTCAATAACATTCAAACTAAAGAAAAGCTGGACACTGGTGCACAGTGTAACGCCATCAGCAAAGACTTAGCCTTAAAATTGTCTGAGAAAAAAACATCTTCCAGAACAAAAAAGTTAATTTCTTTCAATGGTAGTAATGAGAATGTGTCTGGTGAAACAGTTGTCAAATGCATGGTGCGGAGTGATGCGAAACGTGCTGTTTAAAGTAGTTAATCATCCGGTGATTCCAATGTTCGGTAAGAAGGCATGTAAAATGCTTAATCTTGTAATGCGTGTACAAAAAATACAAAGGTCTAGCTTGTGCTAAAAAATTAATTTATGACATCGATCTCATACAAAATCTATCGCTTAACATACACCCAGCTCGTAAAATACCACACTCCATAAGAGCCCAGGTGAAGCGAGAAATTGACACAATGGTCAAGATTGGAGTTTTGGTAAAGGCCTCTAAAGTGACTCCAGCTGTTTCGCCGATGGTTGTGGTTAAACAAAAGAATAAAATACGTGTTTGCATAGATTCATCGGACATTAATAAAAATATCTTTCGTAGACAACATCTCTTCAGAACGATTGAATAAATTACGGCGCGAATCCAAAACTCAAAGTACTGGTATTTTATGCTCCTAGATATGAAGAAAGGATTCTGACAAATCCCAGTAACCGAGCGAACGAGCGATTTTTTGGCTATGGTGACGCCATGGGGCAGGTATTCCTATAAGAGATTGCCGTTCGGACTAGCTTCAGCGCATGAAATATTTCAGAACATGATGTGTCAAATTCTCGACGGCTGCAAGTATAAAGTGTGTGCAATTGATGACATCCTTGTTCACGCCGAAACAAAAGAGGAATTAATACAACTCACGAATGAAGTCATACATAAAATTTCGATAGCCGGTCTCAAAATTAACAAAGACAAACAAACAAAGTTTTTGGGACAGATGATGAAAAGGTCAGCGCAATTAGCCGATTGAAAACGCTACAAGATAAGATGGAACTTATGAGACTATTGGGTATGGCCACTTACTTAACTAAATTTACAAAACATTTTTTTCATATAACGTATCCATTGGGGAAACTTCTGAAGACTGACGTTGAATGGCAGCGGACTCAGCAGCAAACTGATGCATTTGAATCTCTAAAACATGCATTTTCAAATACACCTGTTCTGAAATTCTATGATCTGCATAATTGCAAGTAGACGCAACCTCGCACTGCTCTATTATAGGATAATTGCCTAGTGGAGTATGTTTCAAAAGCTATGACTGAAATGAAACAGAGATATCCTTAAATAGAGAAGGAAGCACTGGCAATGCAGTTTGCATGTTCTAAGTTCAGAGAATACGTCTACATTAAGAAGTCATTACATCGCCCCATCGACTTTAGAGGATCCTATTCGAAGTTATGCAATATTCGCCTAAAACAAAGTACCGGAAGGGTTAAGAAATAGGAATTGCCGATACTTTAAGTCGTGATTGCAGAAACAATCCGGAACCTGAGGGACGCGATGAACTTGAATTTTGCTCCTTGCTACAGATTACGGCCGAATCAAAAGACGATTTAATAAAAGAAACAATCAAAGATATAGAACTTCAACAAATTAAAGAGTGCTTACTGAGCTGTTGCCCAAAAACAAAACGAAAAGTAACGAAACTTTAAGAGGGTACTAGACCTATCGCGATGAAAAAGATACGGACGACGATTTGCTATTCAAAGGAAACAAACTCATTGTACCTAAAAGCCTCAGATCCAGTATGCTCAAGAAGCTACAATTACATTTTGGCATTCAGCGTACTCTCAGCCGAGCAAGAGAGCAGTGGTTTTGGCTTAACATTACAAACGATATTGCTCGAATGATCAAATCTTGCTCAATTTGCCAAAAAGTACAACCAGCACAAGTGAAAGAGCCCCTTGTGCTATAGCGTGTTCCAGTATTACCATAAGAGATCGTAGCATGTGACATATATCGTATGTTTAATAATGATTATCTTTTAATTGTAGATAGCTACTCTGGGTTTATCGACTTCGTGGAACTTAAAAGGTCATCTTCAACCGAAATAATCCAGAAGCTTAAAGTTTGGTTTTTCTCCCACGGCATCCTCTTGGTTTTTGAGTCTGATAACGGCACACAATTATCAGCAAAGTAATTTAAGTTGTTTGCCAGTACATGGGGATTCAGACACCATCATCAAGTCCTTACTATCCACGCTCTAACGGACTTGCGGAAAGATATGTACAAATGCCTAAACAACTTATGAGGAAGTGTCAGTTGGACGGTTCAGACATTTACTTGGCCCTTCTGAATTTTCGGAATACATCAAGATCACCCGAACTAATATCTCCAGGCCAGCGTCTATTTAGCAGACTCGATGTGATTTACTTACAGCCAAAAGCGAACTAGCTCCAAGAGTAGTTAAAAACGTACATGAAGAGATGACCAAGAAGCGAAACAACCAAAAACTATATGCCGATAAATCCTCTGCTCAGCTTTAGCCAGCCGATAAAGTGCGAGTTCAAGAAGGGCACCGAAATTCTAGAAAGAAAAAACTTCCCAAAAAACATCATAATAGTGAAAGCGGATGGCGTAAAAGTAAAACGTCGCAACTGAGTTTATCTCCAACACACAAAAGCAGAGATAATTCCTGAAAGAGCCATTGTACCACATTATAACAACAATACCTATTCTAAAATTGACCAGAAATTACCAAAAACCTAACATGTCAACACACAAGAGCCAAAGCACAACAAAACCTATCCGAAATGCATCCATGGTGTGCTCGGAGATTTTCAATTATAAAAAATGGAGCGAGGAATTTGCATCAAATTTTGAGTGAGGAATGGAATAATGAATGTGTAATAAAGAAAAAACCAATTCAAATGTTAACAGTGACACACGGTGAGTCTGCTCTAAGTAGAAAAAAAGACTGTTTACAAGTGATACAAGCTCTTTCAAGATGGCCGAAAAGATGCTAATGACGAAACTCGCTCTGGACGCCCCACTACATCAACAAAGAACAAGCTCTTGAGCGACGTCAATCATGATCTTGACTTGCTCAAAAGGGTGACAAATCTGGGTATAAGGTTATGACGTCGAAACTGAAAAAAAGCACGCTAAGTTCGATCAAATATTGAAGTTTTGATCACTGTTTTTTAGATGGCGCAGTGCATCAGGAGTTTTCGACTCAAAGTCGTACGGTCAATAAGGAGTATTACCTTGAAGTTATGTGCTGTTTTTGGGAAGCAATACGAAAAAAAAAAACGTTCGGGATTGTGGAAAAACAATTCATTACTATTGCATCACGATAACGCACCTGCGAGAGACTTTTCGGCCAAAAACAACATGACAATCATGTTCAGCCATCATATTAACCGGATTTGGCCCCACTCGACTTTTTCGTGTTCCCAAAACTGAAGAAACCAATGAAAGGACGGAGATATGTAATGATTAAGGAAATAAAATCGGCGTGGCTGGAAAAAAAGTGCTTATGACAAGTGCTTAGAGGATTGGAAAAAGCTTTGGCACAAGTGTATTACAATATATCTGAGGGCATTACTTTGAAGAGAACAACATTAATATCGATAAATAAATAAGTATTTTTTTTTTTTTATAAAAATATAAAGTCACTATATAAAGAACACACCTCGTATATACATATATATATTAAAAAGTTGTCCATATATCCGTATTAAGAAATAAGAACTACATAAGTGCATTTGGTATCCCCTTTGCTGGAACATTGGGATATTGGATGAATTGTAATAATGCTTTGTTGGGGCAATATAAACAAAAAAAAAATATATATATATACATTCAAAAGTATATATTGGACGTTAGCTTATTCTCAACAATATAATAAATATAAATTTTTTTAAGACTAATTCATGGCTTATGCCTGCCTGTCATAATTTTGCTAATTATTATTTCGGGCAGTGTTATTTGCAAAAAGCGGATTTGCCTTCAAGGCATCAAATTGATAGTTTTTTGACATAAGCCAGTAACAACATATATCACCACAAGAAAAAAAAATAAAATCAAACGATTTAAATAGGCACATTTCACAAATAGCAACGTTGGGGAAATTATGAATTAAGTAAATCAGCGTATGTCATTGAACAAAAAATAACATCGTACAGATTAATTTTTAAAGATTTCTGATTATGTTGCCAACGTAGAAATTACAAATATCATACATAGGTAAGTATTTTTCTTGATGTAATAATCTCCGAAGTCTCTTCTTATCATAGAAAAGAAAATCTACCGTACCTAAGGAATGAAGCAAAATACATTTAATTACAATTATTCCTCATTTTTACTACTCGTTAAGATGTTTACCTGTAACGCAACATCGTATTTCTCTCAGATATTTGCAGCTCCTACTATAAGTTGTGAGTGGAGTTATCAATTTGTAAACAATATCATTGATATTTCGGAAAATACTAGCACAAATATAGTCAATTAAAAAAATTTTAATAACATTTCAATTTTAATAGTTTCATGAAAATGCTAAATATTTCTTCTTCAGTTGCTCAACATATATACACGAGGTGTGTTTAAATAGTAAGGTGACTTTATATTTTTATAAAAAAAAAAAATATTTGTTTATTTATCACTATTATTGTTATCTCCTTTAAAGTAATCCCTCTCAAATATAATACAATTGTGCCAAAGCTTTTCCAAATCCTCGAAGCTCTTATCATAACAACTTTTTGGTATAGCATTGAGCTCTTCTAGCAATGCGTGCTTTTTTCGGTCTTAGCTCTCCTGGGGGCTTCCATAAGAACGATTGGGTCTTCGTTTCGACGTCATAGCCACATACTCATGATTTGTTACCAGTAATGACCCTTTTGAGCAAGACAGGATCATCAATGACGTCATTCAAGAGCTCAAGAGGGATGCTCATGCGACGGTTCTTCTGATCAAAATTAAGAAGTTTCGGAACAAACTTCGCTGACAACACGTCTCATACCTAAAACAACCAAAAAAATTGCATGATACGAGCCGACCGATATACCAACATCCTCAACAACTTCTTTTATGGTAATTCGACAATTGTCCTAAACAATTTTCTTCACAGCTCCGACGATATCATCAGAGCGAGGTTCGTCATTGTCATCTTCTCGAACATCTGTAAAGAATTGTACCACTTGTAAACATTAGAGCAGATTCATATATTGCTCCATTGCTATATTCTTGAAACTATGAACATATGTTCGAGACATGTGCACCAATACACAAAAAAAAATTAATCGATAATCGAATGTAAGTTGCCCGCGAAATTTCAAGTCACCTTATATTTGGAACACACCTTGTACATATGTAGGTATTGTAAGACGAGCATCACAATTCTTATATAGTTGTGGTATATTTTGACGGCTTTAATAGGCATAAAATATAAAGAATTCAACGCACTAATTTATAAGTTAACCAAAGAGTTAAAATGCCACCAATTCAAAGAGCTTAAAATACAGAGCATTTAACTGTTGCATAATTATAAACATTGTCAAACTTATACACTCACAATACGAAATAATGCAAAATGGAGGGTTCGAATCAGTACATGGCATACTCGTATATTAACAAGTCAGTTTTTATCGTGATCTAAATTTGGCTTGCTAATACCAATGAAACGAACTGGATTTAAACATTTTTACTTTTTTTTCTTAGGGTGAAGAGCCTTAACCAACAAGCGTCTCGAGCCAGCTCAATCTTTAACTAGCTGCATCCAGTTTCGAACTCTTAGTTGGCTGAGGTCCCTTTCCACTTGCGTTCACCCGATGAGTCATGGCCTTTCTCTAATGCGCTGTCTCTTAGGAGCGTATTCGAAAGCTTTTCGAACCGGTACAGCCCACAGTCACGGTCTATGCAAATGAGACCGAAAATCACCTGAAGAATTTTCGTCTCAAAACAGCCAAGAGTAGCCTCATCCATTTTTGATAAAGTCCATGCCTCTGCGCCATAGAGCAGGACTGGAATTATTAAGGTCTTATATAGGGTTACTTTTGTTGTCTAAGAGAGGGTTTTGCTAGTCAATTAACTTATTAGACTTCCTTCTTTTTCTTAACTTCTTTAAAGTTATATCTGTTGAGGGTGACGTTCTGTTTGAGACTTCTTATATATTTTCAGATTGACAGCATATATTGGGTTGTTCAAAAAATTCTGCTGTTTTTTTCTTGGAAGTAGTGTTTATCGTTTCAGAAAATCTCTGTGTACCGTTATGAAATTGTTGTTATCTATTCCAATAGAGGAGGTTATACTTTATATTTTTACGAGAATTTGTTTGGATCGGAAGTGTTTTAATTGTTATTTTTTTTCCTATTTTTTATTTTTTTTTTTATGGAGAATAAGAAAGTGCATTTTCGGCATATTTTACTTTAAAGCGATATATGCGCAACAGAAGATTTAAAACGTGTATTTAGATTCGCCTATAAGCGCTGACACTTGATACTGTTCGCTCTGGACGTCCACCCTCCATACACGACAATCAAATCTTGGCTGCAGTTACCGTTGACAGACATTTGACGATACGGGATATCGCTCAGCTATTTAACATCGCAAAGATTGAAAAGCCTTAGAATGTCTTGGAATGAACTCATGAAACAGAGAGATGTATTTCGATTGAGGCTAACCTAAAAACAGTGGTTACGGGAGAAGAAAAATGTGTGGTTTACATACAATAAACATTCGGCGTAAATTGTCATGGTGCGCTCCTGGTGAAACACCGCAATCGGCCGGTAAACAAGATTTGCATCCCAAAAAGGTCATGTTGATAATTTGGTGAATGTGGCGAGGTGTCCTTTACTTTGAATTGCTCTCACACAATCAGAGAATAAATGCCGTTAAATATTGCTCTCAGCTCGATACTTTAAAGCAAAAAATTAAAAGAAAAACTGCCATAGTTGGCGAACAGGTAGAGCGTGGTTTTCCACCATAAAAACGCCAGAGCACAAATAGCTTAAGTGACAAAACAGTTATGCAGCACCCACCGTGCTCTCCAGACCTTGAGCCTTCTGAATACTAACTGTTCCGCGCGTTTAGACGGAAGTAAATTCAATTCCGAAGACGAGATTAAAACGTACCTGGAAAACTTTTTTTACCCATAAGTCTGCTGACTTTAACACAAGAGGCATTATGTCTAAGGAAGTAATAGCTCATGATGGACAATATCTGCTAAAATATAAACTTTTATACCAAAATTTTGTGTTTAACCTTAATCCTAAAAAAACTGCAGAACTTATTGAACAACTCAATGCTTGGTTTTACCCTTGTTAAACGTTACAACCGTCTTTGTTTCTTCCTTCTCAATATTAGCGAAAATGCCGCTATCATCACGCTGTTTACTTTCGATTGTGTCAATGTGTAAATAATTGGACGGATTTTTGAAATATTGTGCCTCTTGTGTTAAAGCGTGAGTTTTGCACCATTCTTCCAAGAATGATGTTAAAGAAGTCACGTGACAGCGCACCGATTTGTCTAAATCGTTTTTGGCATCAAAGTTCCCCGACCTTGATGCAGCAGTGTGCATTCTCCATCGTTATCCCGCAATTTCAAAACTAAACATTGCTCTGTACAACTCGTCTGTATGAATGCTGTCATACGTGGTCTTAAAATTGATGAATAGGTGGTGTTCATCGGTTTGCGTAGTGTGTGGTGGTAGCCGATGATGGACTTTCCTGGACAAATCCAAACTAATATGGACCTATCAGGTTGTTGACGAACAGACATTCATACGGTATTGCAGATAGAATTTTTAAGGCGATGATAAGAACACTGATGCCTCTGTAGTTGGTGCAGTTCCGAGGGTTTTCTTTCTTGAGAATCGAAACAATTCTGTTATACAGTCCTACAGGCTGAAAGCTTTATTCTGCCTGACAGCGGTATTTGTTTCGTCATTGTTGTTATATAGTCTACAAAATTTATCTTTCCAAATGCTCAGCATCGAACGCGACCCTACCACTACGTTCCTTTGCTCCTCTCTACAGGCTCCGGTTCTGAATTTGAGTCCCAGTTTTTTTTTTTTACTTTTTAGTAAATCTTCCGAATCTCATTTCTGGAGTAGAATCCCTCGATTTCCTCGGACGCGTGCACCTCATGCCCCTTCTTTTTCCTTATGAGAACCCGGTTTTCATCTCTTTTTTTCTGCTCATAGAGCTCGTGAGCAGGTCTAGTTCTTCTTTGCAGCGCGGCTTGATATGCATCTTACTTAGCTGCATGTACTTGCTGGCAATCGTAGTTTTTAATTAAAGGCAGCTTTTCTGATGGCTTTTTGAAAGTGTTTAAACAGGTCTTCGATACTTGATGCAGCCGTCCTGCTTTAAAATTCATCACTGTATAACCTTGGCTTTGCGATGTTCGAGATACCCGCAACCGTACTATAGCTACAACAAAAAAGATTGTCCGGGTCGATGTTAGCCCCTCGGAACGTTTGGACATCCATAATACAGAAGGAGATCGGTTAGTCAAATCGCTTCAACAAATGTAAGGGTGATCAAAGTTATTTGAAACTAAATAAGCGTAAATTAGTGCGTGACTCACAGGTATCTAAGGAAGGAATGTTGATTTAGCTGTTATGGAAAACATAAATGAACTTATGTACAATAAATATGCCAATCTGCTGACTAAATTTTAATCTTTTTTTTTTTTTGATACGTGTTATAGATAAAGAAAGAAGAAGAAATAACGAATAAATAAAGAATGTTATGAATTTCGACAATTCCTATTTCTGTTCCAAATTTGAAAATAAATATATTTTTTATATATTTATCATCCCAAACCGTATAATATACAAAAAATTTGAAGTGACGTGAAACAACAAAAAGAAAAAAAAAAAAACACTTTGCTGTAGGACGATACACTTTTATTTTTATTTATACCGCTAACTTTCAAATTGATCAATTTTGTTTCAATTGACCTAAAATTACGAGTTTCTAGGATTAGGCATCTATTTTCTTGTTGGTAAATTTAAAGTAGAAATCAATTTTTTATAAATTATAAAAATAAAGATGGATTTTGAAAAAAAGAAAACAACATTGCATAATTTAAGAAACCAATTACAAACACTAACTTTTGCTGGAGGCTTTAATTAGAAACTTTAACTTTTGACGGAGGGAAAAAAGTTACTGTTTTCATTTAAATATGAACATCTTGTAACAACTTTAGTACAAACTTCACTATTTATGTTTATCCATGTATTACATAAATAATTATCTTGATAGTTCTAGGTATATTGACTTTATACACATTTTGTCCGCTTCTTCCAAATAAAGGTATGAATTGAGTGCCAAGATACAAATGTCTCGATAGGGAACATTTATTGTGAACGAGCCTTAATTTTTTTTTTTTTTTTGGTTGCTATGACACCTGTCAAACATATTTAGTATACATCAAGTCATTGAGCAAACAACATCATATTTTTTCATCGTGTTAAAAATGTCGAATTTTATACCAGATAATATAGTGATCACATTCTATCAGAAGCAATATACAAAAGATGGTTTCAACGACTCAGAGATAACGATTTTGGTGTGAGAAATGATGAACGTGGAAGACCACCAAAAAAGCTTGAAGACGCCGAATTGCAAACAATATTGGATGAGGATGACACTTTGAGTCAGAAACAAGTGGCAGAAATGTTAAATGCTGAACAACAAACAATTTCTAACCGTTTTAAAACTATGGGAAAGATCCAAAAATCTGGAAAATGGGTGCCACATGAATTAAATGAAAGACAGATGGAAAACCGAAAAACCACTTGTGAAATTTTGTTTTAAAGACATGATAAAAAATCAGTTTTGCATTGAATTGTTACTGGCGATGAAAAAATGGATTTATTTTCAGAATGCTAAACGGAAAAAAACATGGGTTAATCCGGGACAGCCATCAACTTCGACTGCAAAACTAGATCGATTCGACAAGAAGACAATGCTATGTGTCTGGTGGGCCAAGAAAGGTGTGGTGTACCACGAGCTCCTAAAACCTGGTGAAACCGTTAATACAGATCGCTACTGACAACAAATGATCAATTTGAACCATGCATCCAAAAAGACCGAAAGATCGATCGATCGAAAAAAGACCAGAATGGGTAAGAAGACACAGCTAGGTAATTTTTCTCCATGACAATGCACCTGCACACAAAGCAAAACTGGTTCAGGATACAACCAAAGCACTTGGCTCGGAGATGCTGCCCCACCTGCCATATTCGCCAGTATTGGCTCCTTCCGACTACCATTTTGTTTTCATCGATGAGACACGCATTAGCTGAGCAGCATTGGGTGACTTTTTGGTTTGCTTCAAAAGACGAATAGTTTGTGTAGCTACCAATGGTCAGTACTTTTAATAAAATGTTTCTTACTTTCCCATTAAAATTAGTGTTTTATTTTCACAAAAAAAACCGCTCATTTCATACCGGCACACCTGGTAAAATGGAACGAATCATTTTTAAGCAACATATGGTATTAATATTTATTATTTCAAATATTTAAAGTTGTTTATGCAAGAAAAAAAAAATCTCGCTTTAACTCTTTTCTTAAATATATATGCTGTAACTTTGTTATCCAACAATTTGTATCATTGTCTTTATTTAAAGAAGTTCTTTGCCTCCGTCGGACTCACATTTTGTCTAGTTTCAATCAGTACTTTTAATTTTTGTGTTTAAACTCGAACAAATTTTTTTTGCAATGGTTTATTGTATTAGAGCATTTTGCAATTTAAACTCATCTGTCACTAAGATCAGTAGCGATAATATTGTAGTAGTAATCGCGATATTACTATCTAACTTATTTGCACACGTTACCTACTCGTATATTTTACTAGTAGTAAAGCTTCGTTTGTACTCATCACAAATTCATAACACATAACAAAAACTTAGTATACCTTGAATATCTTTACTTTGAATTTTTTTTTCTTTTTTCCGTAAGGTATAATCTATGTCAAAGAGTATCCAAATCCATTTTTAAGCTTTTATTACTGATCTTCCTATATTATAAAGGAAAATATTTTCCTGAATTGAACTCAAAACCACTCTTGAACCTATCTTACTATTAAAAAGAATTGGTCTTCAATAAAATTCGTACTAGAGTTTCGATAAAAGAAGGATGTCGGATTTAGTGTGCTCTCTATTTTAGCGCAATCAACTGGGTTATATTCGTACATTTAAGCAGTACAGATACGTTCCTTTGTTTGTTTTTTTCTTAATTTTTCGGTGAATTAAGGGATGAACGTATTTAAGTGACTGGAAGTTACCCGGGGATTATCATGAAACAAACGTTATCGTCAGCACTATAATTCAGAAGTATACCTTTTTGATTTAGATCTCGAATACCTGAAGGGGTTACACCGGGTAAGGCTTCAGCTGAAATGTTGTCTTTGTAACATTTTGTGAACAATTTGCTCTTACGTTAATAACGAAAAGTCTCCTGATTTACTTTACTGCCTATATCGTTTATTACAAATAACCATAAGCCTTGTAGTACAGTGATAGAAAGTACATATAAACATATGCTGGTTTATAATTTCGTTTGGTCTGCAATAGTATTACATTGTAAATTTAACTTTTTGTAAGAACGTTTTAAATTAATTTTATAATGATGTGTCAATTATTGGATCCGTTACTTTTTTGACAATGTGGAGTCTTAATTTGAATTAAATTTAGTATTGAAATCTTGATGCTGTTAATTTGTTGGCTTAGTCATAAAGAGGCTTGTGTTTCTGTTCAATACTGAAACTGAGCGTTAAGTAGCAAAGACTTTTTGAAAATTCTATCTCTGGTATTGGCTTGCGGTTTTCTAACAATTTTCTTAGGTACGGTGTTAGAGAAGTCACATGACAGCGTATCACCTTGTATAAGCCCTTCCTTGATATCAAAAGTTTCGATGAACCTTACGATCTTCATTCTGCACAATCTTACAGGCAAGCTTGAAATGAACCCGTGCACCTCGTGTACATAAAAGTTGCAGCCTTAATTTTGATAAAGAAGATAAAGATTTGGATGTCTTGGGTTTTCTCAAGTTGTTATAATGTCTTTATTGGTCAATACTTAAAATTCAATTAAAACAATTCACGTGGGAGACAAATGCTCACATATAACAGAAGACAAGAGCTTGTATGCGATGTTACGATGTTTGATTTTGTAAAACATCTTTAGTTCTTGAAGCTTACATGCCCTACTTTCCTATGAATAGATATGAGTTGATGTCTGAGTTGAAATGAGTTGATCGTCTTTGCCGCCGTTATTAACCAGACTGCAGAAGTCGTGTTTCCATATTTTCAGTACCGATTGTTTATATCATATATAAAATATTGTATATTATATACTAAATTAATTGCTCATCAAGAACAGATCGTTATTCGAGTCTGATAAGCTTGACACGTTCCTTTTTTTATTTTGGTGGAATAAAAGGGGTTAAAAAACTTAAAAGGCAAAAATTCTGGCAGTATGATCAAATATGATCAAAGAATATCTTGAATAGAAATATAAATAAAAAAAAGCAGCGAATAAGTATGCATACATAATAAGTCTAACAATAGCGAAAGAGTTAGGTATCATATCACTCGGAAGAAGCTTTGCAGGAGCTGAAATTTCAACGTGTATAACTCATCTCTTGAATAGCTTCTCCCCATTTTTGTCTCCTTCCGAGCTTAGGCAACTGACGAAAGCAATTTAAACGAATTTGCCCGGATCCTCTTAGTCTTTATTAATTTTCTAAAACTCCTTCAAAGTCATGGTCTTACATTTGATTTTAAATTCGTGCTCGCCGTGTTTAGCAAGGTAACTAAAGTAATTTTCTGTCTTCATTTTCTTATATATGTTTCTTAGTATGTAAATATACATATATGTGAGTGATAAAAATTATGTGCTTTATGTGCTAGTAACCTGTGCTTTTAAAAAAGCAATGAATTACTAACGCATAGTCTTTTTTATCTTATGTATTCTAGTATATGGTTGACACACTATAGCTTAGGCTATTGTAATGAGCTAGCTTACGTCGCACAATATTAAATAATATTTTCTGAAAATTTCGTTTTGCAAACAAAGCCACTGTTTCGAAGAAAACAATAAAAATGATATGATTACTAATCAATTTTTATGTGCTTTTCAGCAATTTTAAGAGGAGAAAAGGGTGCTGATGGCCGGGGGATTATCATGAAATGCATACCAATATTATTTTTCGTTGTAACGTGCCATAATAGAGGGTGGCTACTCTTACAAGTGACTAGCATATGTTAAGTTAATTTTTTTTTTTTGGAAAATGATAAAAAGAGATAGAAATATCTTTAGGCTTGGTAGCTATATGTTTGGTTGGCATTCGACATTTAATAGGGAGACTTAATATAAGGGTATGACTAAGTTAGTAAGTAAATATTAGGGTAATCAGACTTAATGTATTCTAGACCACCACTAATCTGACATGATTTAAGTTGCCTGAAAAAAAGAATGTCTTCGGGCGTGGATGAGTTTTGAACGCCGAACCACCCAATTCGGAATCCAACACAATACCACTTAGGCCACGGCCACCCACGGAAACTGCAAATAATCGGCAACTAGCAAAAGATGCAACGAAATGCTCCTAAAATGAACAAAAATATAATCAATATACGCGTTCTGATGTAAGATTTGGAACTAATTCCTTTAGGAAGAAGGTCGTGCACATGATGTAAGCTTGTCAGCACGTAAAAGTGAAAGATTTACAATTGATTAAGTACGAACGTAAAAGAAAACAGCGGTATTTATTATACCTTACCCTTACCTTTTCTACAAAATGTTAAGCTTCTTATAGCTGACTTCAGAACGCAGGCTATTTCTATAGTAGGATTGATAGAAATTTAATAAACAAAGCATTGAGGATTGTGGATACTTCTAAGCAACAGATCTAGCAATCCATCATATAACTAAAGAGAGAGAAAGAGAGAGAGAGAAAAAGAGAGAGAGCAATAGGGTTGTGCTATTCTGATTTTTGAGCAAAACCAAAATAAGAATGCCCAAATAATTTACGAAGTATGGGTAAGTGAAGCCAATGCGAGATGACTAAACTATAAGCACGTTGTATTCTATACAAAAAAGAAAAAAACTTCCTATGTCTTTTAACAGTTATTGAATTACATAACCACTAAGTGTGCCATACGAGATCCTTTTTAACATACCTACTCTAAAAAATCAGCACGTGCTAGTTTTAAATTTCACAAGAGAATACTAACGAGTATGACTTTTTCATAAATTTAAAAGGCGGTTATCATAGGGCAAAATATTAATATTCTTGCACTTTCCACCTTCAAAATATTCCATCGGAGAAGCGATTGAAGTTTAAGTCTCAGCCGAGTTTTGAATGCAGAACATTATTTTCGAATCATAGAAATATAATTTAATTTTATTAACGCTTAGCTGTTAATAAACTACGTCGTAATCGTAGCATTCTATAATTTAAAATAGTAAAATTCTCAATATCGTCAAAAAATACAATCACATTTTATGAATTAAAGTTCGAGTTGGAAAAAAAATTTTTTTTTTAATTGCTTGCACATAGCGCGAGTGAAGGAAAATTAGGAAGGAAGAAAGAGAGGTACTTTAAAACGTTGGTTTTAAATGTTTGAAAGTTAGGTTTACTAGGAAATAAAGAGCTCGGCAGGGCATTCCATAAACATGTTGTGCGGCTGAAGAACGAATTACGATATTTTAGAATACATCCGAATGTGAGTTTGAGGATACGATTATACTATTGAGCGGAATGTTGCTGGTGATTTTTATGAAGCACTGGTGATGGAAATAGCGATAGAACAGAGTGAGACTCGAGACGTTATGTTGGTGTTCGAGGGTGTCGATTATCTGAGTGATATTAGTATCATCTATGAATTTTGTCGCCAGGTTTTGAATCCTATCTAGCAGGTGCTGAGATATTTTAGGTGCACTTGACCAGATGTGGGCATTGTATTTTAATTTCGAGTGGAAAAATACCTTATATGTATATTAAAGTCGGATCAGAGGGAGTTAAGTATTTCTTATGTCGCTTGAGTGAACTAAGACATTTTGCAGCTTTTTTGACGAAATCGAATATGTATGTTTATGTGCTTACATTTGTGTATAGAATTAAATCAATAATTCTATGTCAACTGATAATTGAAGATTAAGTATTTTGTTGAACAGTATTTTATTCTGTAAAGTTAGCTTTCATTTGTTAACAGCATGAATATCTACAGTACTTTGGAAAGCATTCCAGATTTTTTTAAAAAATGTTCTTTGATGAATTTTAAAATACAGGAAGGGAATATACTCGTAAAATTTTTTGAGAATGCTTTAAGAAACCTTTATAGGTAAATACGATTACAATTTCATACAATATTTGAGCCAGCATCTTGTTGAAGCCTTCACGCAGTAGCGTCTCTTCATCTTATAGCGCATGGTTTATTTACGGAATTTATGGTATGGTATATTACGGAGTACGTACGCTGTCGATAATGGTATTTAGAACTTTTCTACTCCAAATTTCTGGTGAGGTGGTTCTCAAGATATTTAACAAAGTTATTTTGTTTAGCGTAGGCTATTTCAATAATAGACAGTTTTAAGGCAATCAACTTTTTAGGAGAACTAAAAACTCGGAACTGTGAATTCGTATGTTTTGCTCAAACATGTTTCGTTAAATTCGTTCATAATATATTAAATAATGTACCTAAAAATTATTTTCTTAAATTATTAAATAATTATATCTGGTTTTTTCCTTATTCTATGTAATACGTAAATATGATAGGTACTTATATTACAAACGCTAATGAATCATTTTCTCAAGTATACACTTGGATGTCGCTTCAAAATTTAAAGTCCTTGATGCTACTGTTAAGTCCTGTTTCCGAAGAATTTGGATATCAGAAACTAGAGAACTTTTTCAAACTTATTTTTAAACATCCAACCACAACACTCGCCTACGACATTCATACTGAACATTTATCTAAAAGACTTAACAGCACATGCCTTCTATATCTTTGAGGTAATACGTAGAGCAAACAATAACCTACACAAAAATGATTTCTGATCATTATTCCTATCAGTTTTTTTAAAAGTAGCTCAGAAACGTCAATTCACGACAGGCGGCAATTTTAGCAATGCTATTATTTTTTTCTTTTTCTAAATTGTTGTACATTTTATAATGCTGATAAATAAAGGAATTTATAATAATAATTACAAATTATGTTTATAAAACCGTTTTTAGTATTTTTACTATTAATTCGATTATCGAAAAAAAAACACCTGATTTCATCATTCGAAAGCACCATATTCACCGATGCATATTGTTCGAAACAAAAAAAATATAAATAATTTTAGTAGCTTAAGGTTGTAATTGTTAAACCGATGTACATTCACAGGTAGGTAGATATACGAGTACATACATATATATGTGTTTCCGAATATATAATATTTAACTGTTGACTGTTAGTCAAAAAGTAATTATTAGGCAAACATATTTCGAAGACATTAATATGTAGATATTTTATAATTGTAGATTAATAGATATGCATATCTTATTACATACAGTCAAATATAAAAAAGAGTTGTTACTTACCCAATGCATCACAGGGCGCTCTTCAGTACAGACGCCCATGTGCGTCTGTTGAGATGTAACAATCGTAGCTTTTAACGATGCTTGTGAAGAGCCTTAATGACTACTTCTATGAAATATTTACTTCTGAAAGTCTATAGGTATGTACGTAATGTACAATTCCGATTTTTGTTATATTTATCCACAATTTGGTTTAGATTTGATTTAAATTCACTAAAAAAAAAAATTAATTTTCGAAGAACCAATCAATATATTTTGTCAAACTTTAAAGGGAACACATTGGATTGAGTATTGACATTTTTTAAAATCATATGCACACAGTTTTAAGAAAATGCACTGCTTGATCGAAATTATACCACTTAAACTCAAACCATCTTCTAATAATTACTCATTGATACTCGTATATTTGCAATTTCTAACATGCCCCCGTTAACTTCATTCTTCAAACCGACAACAATTATATCTAACCAAAGCCCGGCATATTATGTTCTCATACAAATACAAAAATACGATTAAAATTAAACGCAGACAAAAAAAAAAAAAATAAAAATAAATAAATAAATAAAGGTATGTTAACACTATGTGGGTATGAACAAAAAAAAAAAAAAAAAAAACGTGAACTAATATAATTGCTTCTATGCACGCGGACAAAAATTAAACTAATTTATGGGAGAGCAATAAACTTGAAATGGATCGAACTTCCCGAATATGTTCAGTGTAAAACAAAACATAAAATAGATGCCCACTCGAGATAGTAATCATTTGAGGGTTTCTGACGTCCTCTTTAGATTTTTTGATAAAAAATAATTTATAACTCTGACCTTATGCTCAGTTAAAGGTGAAGAGCAAAACACACATATAATAAAGAAATTCACTACATATTTTTGGTTCTCGCAACACAAATATACCTACATATGTTTTTGATTCTTTTTTTTTAAGTTTTTTATTTTTTGCGGAACACTTATAGGTTCATAATATAACCATTCAAACGTGCACATGTATGATAATAATGTATATTTTTTTAGGCCATACAATTTTATGGTTCAAAACATACAATTTGACAACAATTTTAGCGAGTACTAAAGAATTCACTTTTATAATCGCGCGACAATTTAAAAACGAGAAATCTTAAACTGCACTACGTATTTTTCTTGCAACTTAATTAAGACCACTGAAGAAATTTACTCCGGGAATTTAGTTCTGGGAAATTGTAGAAGCTGAAAGACGCATGCGCTTCTCACCGCGTTTCCAAGTGGAATACTTGTGGAAGAAGTAAAATGAAAATGGGAGGTCCGCTATTTGCTATTTACCACTTACGTTCAAATTTGTGCATCTCTTTTCTACACACTATTTGAATTCTTTTAGCTAAGCGGCGAGCTATGATTGGTAGTGTTCATTAATTCGCTGCTTTAAAAGACGTCCTTTTATCAGGCGTGGTTTCTGAAATTAATTTAGATAGACCGAGTAAGCCTATGCTAAAGAGTAGATCAGATATATTATTGGGAAAATTTATGGATAAAGCATGTATTGCAATGTTTCATATTTCACTTCTTAGATATTTATATACCAGTTTTGAACAAACCCAGAAAAGGCTGTTGTTAATATTACAAGAAGGCATTTCGCCAACTTCCAGTTATATTTGCATTTTCCTTGGTAAGTTAAATCTATATACATAGGTATAGCTATCTACATGCATGCATGTACATATGTACCTACTTTTTCTTTAAAAACACATAGAAATGGCGAACGATGTGTTCGCTGAGTGTTGTTAAGAATTGATAACAAAAAAAAAAAAAAAATAAAATAAAATAAAATAAAATAAATAAGAAATAGTATTAAAGGGATGTATTGTATTTACTGGTATTGACAAAGAGTTGTAGCTACTGTGGTACCTATCTCTTCACACAATGGACTTTAAAAAAATGGCAAAATTTGGTATCGTATAAATCTTGACCGGAAAAAAACAAACAAAATATATAAAAAATAAAATACGCTTAGAATGAAATCAAGCTTAAAAATCTGGTAGGTACATTATTGAATAAAACGAAAAAGTAACTTAAAGTAACTATACATATACATATATGTATTTATAGAAATCGTATTGATCGAGGCACTGTGTTTTCCCTACTTACTACCTATTTACATTTGCAGAAATCTACGCAATTGTACGCAAGCTGCGCCAGCACAATAAGTTAGATATCGCATTTCTTTCTATAAATATGTTGATATCTATGTATATATACAATAAATGAAAATCATTTATTTATAATATTACTTAAACCCTTACGTATGTATATTGTATAAATGTGTACATACAAAAATATATACATACATATGTATATGGCATATAAAGGCTTGTAGGGACATTAGTAGTAAAATAATATTTAGTTAAAATATTTTTATATGTTCATGTATACAGCCTTTTTGACATCATTTTGTTAAATAATAAAATATTCATCCAAAATTTGATCAAGTATTTGTCAGTACACATTAAAATATTTGAAATGCATTTATAGGTATAAATTTTTTTTTTTCTTAATTATATGGCCAAATCCAAAAAAAAAATTAGTGCAACAACACTCTTTGGAACGGGAACAAAACATTCGATATACCTATGTAACTACGAAAATTGTAACATTTTTGTTTTGCACATGCCTTAAGACAATAACTTTAATTTAGTAATCTAGTAATTTAAACAGTTATCTAAACAAAAAAAAAGGCATTTTGTAAAATAAGAAATGTAGTAGAAAGATCTTTTTTTACATAAGTTAAATAAATTCATAAATTCACTGTGTGTTAACTCAACTAACTAAAAAATGTGCAAACAGTGCATTGATTTACGATAAGTACATTTTTTGACGGCATTTGATTAACAACGAACCCAAAAGTGTGAGCACATTGGTGAAATAAATCCAATTACTAGTAATAGTTACAGTTCTATATAAGAATTTGGCTGATAGGGTTGTTGTCGTAAAAATTTTAAACCCATTATTATTCCAGGAATAATCCTTTGAGCCATACACGAATATTACTTACTCTTAATATTTCACAGGAGTACGCCTCGTATACTTTAACTTCTATGATATCTAATTTTCGTGTTACTCTTATTTTTATTCCATACATATGATATAGCGCTGGTACGTGTTAATATACATACATATAACACAAATTTAATATTCGAATTTTCCCTTGTCCCGGTAGCCTTCAAAAGGGACAACCTGAAGGTTGCAAGCAAGAAGGCTTTGAGTAGTCTGAAAAGACTTTATTGCGTCGCTTGGAGTACAAATGTCTGAATATAATTTTCGCCAATTACTTGTTATCTAATATTTTATTAGAAGTTTAGTTCGACTAAGTCCGATCATTACGCAAGAGGGTCTGAGTAAAAAATAATCTACTTTTCTGATGACGAAATTGAATGTCTTTCTCCTTTCTCCAATGAGCGAGAAATAACCGAATGCGTATTCGAATATTTTCAATATATGGTTATGTGTTTTTTGACTGCAAAAATGCAAAATACTAATAGAGTAAATAGCAGTACCTTTTTTTATACCAGAATTTGCGATAATCTCTCATCATACATATTCAATAATTTTTTCGTATGACACTTTCAGGAGCGACATAAGATTAAATTGTAATACATCCATGCGATTTTCTTACATTATAGCAACTCAAAGCTAATTTGGCTTTATGTATGTATGTTACTTCTCAGTGTTCAATATATTCAGGGCATATAATCCATTGACGACATTCACTAAAACATTGTGATGATTATTCCGCATTCTTCAGAAATATACCGTTTATTGCTTATTCACAAAAATTATAATTCTGCTTGCTTCATAAATGACAAAACCGAATTGACATTTGGTGTCAAAAATCTAAAATCTATGGCACTTTCCAATATACATCATTGCCTACCCTGTACATGTTATATTTCTTTTGCTGATCAGATAACCAAAGATCATTTATTCATCTTTTTCAAAAGTTCCAAAAGTTTAAAACGTAAAACTTGCTTTTAAAACTTTTTATTTAGAATAATTTGAAAAAAAAATATATATATATATACAGTACATACATACGTAAATTAAATTAAATGTAGCTTTAATTTCTTAAAAAAAAAAAAAATTATTTTTATTTCTAATCCGTTAAACGGTCACATAAGAACTGAACTAAGCTATTTCTATAAACTTAAAGGTAACCTAGCGTTTTTGTATCCAGACGCCTAATCAGCAAAATGATGTTGGTTACTTCGGGTATCATCGCCGGAAGGTGCCTGCATGTGCAAGGTGTTATGCGACTGCTTGATCTTGTTGTTTTAGCGTGTAGCCAATGTCTGTCAAATCGTGGTAGATATCGAGTTTCTTTCAGCAGGATAGATTGCACTCTGTTGCGTGTTTATTGCGTTTGTTTAATTTTCATAGTATTTTATTAGCGAAAGTGGTTGCCAAAATAAGAATGATTATAATTAGTCCAAAATTGGTTGCGGTACTAAATTTGTTTTTCGTCTCTAGCAATTCTATCTTTGAAGTGCCATTGGCGTAATGTTGTTTTAGCATTTTTGAGGAAAGCACTTCTTCTAGCTTAGTTATAAAGGTAGCGGGTTGAAGAACAACAGGCATTGGTTTGTGGAAAATTACATCACTGCTCCTTATTTCTTTTCGTTGGATCGGAATGGTTGTATTGCTGTGGCAAATAATGTATGTGCGACTAAGTTTCAAAATTTCGTCATAAATTATTACGGGACTCTTATATTGATTCAGAAGGAGTATTTCTGATGATATCTCTTCTATCGTAGGTATGCATGCATAGGTATGCGTACAGTTGGCTTATTGACTTGATTATTTTTGGGATACAGAATGGCGGTTTTAAATCTACAATATTAAATCTAATAATATATTACACCATATATTTTATTTTTACAATCTAAAACAGATTTAAATTGAATTTTACTTATTTTGTCTTTTTGTTTAACAGGAAAATGTGCTAGTACTATTTTCTGATTTGAAGCAACGCAGTTTTTCTAAGAGAGTTGAATGGAATTTTTCTATTTGACCATTAACAGCGTTAGTATAAGGAGGTGTTTTAAACACTCTTATATACGAGTATGGTATATTAAAGAAATTTTCTAGCAGGAATAGAACAGAATTCGAATGGAGGGATTTTTCATCGTCTACGATTATGGTTTCAGGAACTCCAAGGTATCGTATTAGTTCCCTTAGTGGTTGTTATTTATCTAAATCTACACTTAAGGATTTTGAGAATTTGTATATTTATATATGGCTGTATGAATGATACGTTTGTTTGTAAAATAAATATCTAAGTGAAAAATATGACCTGAGTACTTGGATATCGGTGTTTTCGGAAGTATGGGCTTATTGGGGTGTCTATCGTTTTACAAAGTTTACAAAGTTTTACAAAGTTTAACATGTGCGGGAAAAAAAAAACTTTTGCAATATCTGAATTTTGTTCTCAATTCAATGCGATCAACATAATTGATCGCTAATGATTTCAGCTTCTTGCTGAGAGTCATCCGTGAGGTATGCTACATTTTTCCTTGCATTTATATTAGCTGACATGGTGGGAGTATATTTCTTGAACTATTCCTAAAATTATTTCTTTAGTTTTTAGACCGCTAGTCACAGAAGGATTTAAATATCTTTCTAAAGTCTCAATTATCTTTGTTTTATTGTACTCAGTTTCTGTAATTATATGATGGTGATCGGTAAGAAAGGTTATCTCAAATTGGTATGATGGTGTGCCACCCATATATAGAATAATTTGGTTTTTAAAAACGTTGAGAGGTTTTTTGGCCATTTTTATAAAATTTTCTCCAGAACTCTCGTCACTAGGTTGTGTTACTGTCAGAGAATGTGAATATTTCGAGACGACCTTGATAATGCGTCAGCAACTACGGTAGATTTATTAGGCTTATAGTTCAAGTCGTAGTTGTGCTCTACGAATATGGCCTCCCAACTCTTTTTTTTTTTTTTTTTGTTGGCGTTATTGTTGCTTAAGGCATTCGTGAGTAAAAATTTTAATTTAATAGTTGTCCAAAAATTTTAAGGCCCACACTATGGCCAGCATTTCTTTCATATTAGCTGTATAGTCTTCTTCGGTCTCATTAAGTGTTTTTAATGTGAATGTTATCGGTTTGTCTCCTTGTGACAGTACAGCACCTAATGCATAATCTGAAGCAACTGTTGTTAGGTAGAATTCTTTGGTTAAGTTCGCGAAAGTGAGAACAATGTCTTCTAAAATCCAGAGAGTTTTTGTTTTTATTTAATGCTTCTATTGCATCTTCTGTCAAAGAAATAATCTTATTGAGGCTGTTGTGGACGTACGTTCGTTCAGGACTTCACATAGATCTTAACGTACTTGTGATAAAAAACCTGACAAACTAAGAAAACAACGTCTTTTAAGGGGTCAGGCCACTCTAGGATTTTCAAAAGATTGATTTTTTTTATTGCTTATAATGCAGGATCTCAAAAACGATATCCCAAAAGATTATGACCGGTAAATATCTTGAAGTACTTGTTTTTTAAAGTATAGTATAAGGTCGCCAGGTATGGCTTTCTATAAGCTGTCTATGGTAGAACTCAAAATTTTAAACGCATTTATCTCAAAACTGAATTTTTCAAGTTGGAATAACTTGAACAATTTTCAACCAATTCACTTCAAATTTTAACTATATCTCTAAAAATATACTCAATAAATACTAAATAAGTAAGTGGATTTATTTTTTTTTTCTGGCGATTTTTCTGCGAATTTTGCAAGTTTGACTTTGGAAGTGCGCCCTTCTGCCAAAAATCAATATATTAACAAAATCCTACGTACATCTCTAGCTGTTGTTATGTACAAGCAAAAAAAAAAATTTAGTGATTCATCACTCAAAATTCAAAATTTACAAGAGCCGTACGGCCGTAGACCCTTTCAAAAAAGAAAGGTCATCTGAGAAACGCTGCACAGCAGCCATTTTTAAATAAATTATTTTATAAAAAAATATGCTTTACACTTAAACATATGTACAATAAACTTTTACCTTTGTAAACTCGATTGATTTTATATTTTTCCTGAAAAAAGAAAAAAAAAGCCTATTTTTATGGCCTCTAGAGTCGCCTAACCCCTTAAGGTTCCTGGAACTGGAAATTTGTCGATTGTTTCTATTTTTTTGGGATTTGGTTTGTTTCTATCAGGAGAGATTATGAATCCGAGAACCTCAAGCTGCACTTTAAGATTTTTATTTTCTTTTTTTTTTGAAGAGAACTTAACACTTAAGTGGGTTGACGCCAAAGCATGTTAGAGCTCAGTGGATATTTTGCTCCATTAGTGACATCCAACATTTAATGGGGAGACTTAATTAGTAGTTTAATTGGACTTGTTGTATTCTAGAAAATTACTCATGTTACATGATTTTAGTTGCCTGAAAAAAAATAATGTCTTTCGGGTACGGTTGGTATTGAACTCGGAGCCGTCCGATTGGGAACCCACTTGAGCCACGGTCACAGCCTCACTTCACGGCGGGGTGAAGGCCTTGTGGTAAATTCTAAGGTTTTCTTATGCCTAATAATCTAGGCAAGTCACATTTTAGGCCCCTGATAAAGATGTCTAGTGCGTTGTCTCTATATTTTTCAATCAATAGATCCATTGCATTTGGAGATGCATCCATGCTGGATATTTTATTTAAATTTAGAGTCAAATGTGTATATACCGCTTGGTAATATTGTTCAACAGTGTTATTAACCTGGACTGGTGTGGTTAGTTGGAACTCTAGCGTATCTAAATCACGTTTATGCGCATAATGTATCATGAGATATTTGGAAACGCATTTCCAGTTCAATGGAGTGTTATATGACTCTAATTCTTCATCAGCATATCCAAATATTTTATTCCAGGTAATTTTAATGATTCCGAAATATTTTGGAGTATCTTTTAGGGATTCGTAAATGTTAAGGATGCTTTCGACGCAATGCTTATATTTTATCTAAGTCATAAAAGTTTCGTAGATAATGAGGTTCAATACCCTCTTCTACGTCCTTATAGAAGTCAGCATTATTTTTTTGGTAGATTGCACTATGTTTTTGCACTCTCTATGCCACACACTAGATACTGTGTTTGTTACTAAATCCTCAGGCTATGGGGCAGGATTAATATTTGAAGGCAAAGGATCCGGTTGGTTCTGTAAGGGATTAGTGGGAGAGTTCCTTGAATCAGACGGACGAGTTCAGGGATTTACTGGATTCATTCTGGTGATAGATTGACTTCTTTTTTTTCGGAATTTTGAAATTTAGAACTTAAACTTTGCGAAGGTTATGAGAATTATTAATAAAGGCTTTAGCTTTTAAAATCTTAAAGCGTAGTTTATTAGTGATTGAATAAACTATTAGTATGAAAAATATTCACTTTTAATTATTTTCACTTTACTTATTCAGATAAACTTAATTATTCTTAATATTTAACGGGAAATTTACTGGAAATAATCTTAATTTTAAACTAATTAATTATGTTCAGTTTTACTTATTAGCTTAACTTAGATATTCTTACAATTAAATGAAATATTGAT
Source organism: Volucella inanis (assembly GCA_907269105.1). Lineage (NCBI taxonomy): Eukaryota > Metazoa > Arthropoda > Insecta > Diptera > Syrphidae > Volucella > Volucella inanis. The sequence continues at coordinate 55,065,297 of OU026155.1, read as the reverse complement.
TTAAAATAACATAATTATATTTGAAATCAAATCTAAACTAATTCTTACACTATGATAATTATAGTAAACATCCCACGCTGGTATAGTCGGTGTTCTTCCCAAAGTTACTAAGGTACCTCGTCCATGCTCCCTCGTAGTTTATTCAAAAAATCGATTCTAATGATGATTGCTGTTGTGGATTGTGACCTGAAGAACACAGAGTACAATTTTAACTCACTGGCGGATTAGAAGCTGATTAAGATCTTTTACTCGCACTTCCACGAATTCACTTCGAACTACTTTAGGTCTATTGCGGAATTTGCGTCGTGAATTGCTTAGCAAATTTTAGGCGAGATACTTGAGGTCGATTTATTAAGATTTGCACTGCAAAATACTTAAGGTTGACTTTTTGAATTTGCATTGTAAAGTACACTGGGCCAATCACGTTGGGCGCCAATCAAATGAAATTACTTAATTTATTTAAAACTAATGTTTTTGGTTCTAATCTAATCTAATCTAATTATTTCTAATCCATTTAGGGTAACCCAGCGTTCTTGGAGTCTGACGTATCCTGAGGTATCATCTCTGGAATGTGGCTGCATGTGCAAAGTGTTATGCGACTGCAATTTCCCGTGGGAACTTCATCATGAATTGTTGGAGTGATCTTATTGTTTCAGCGTGTAGCGCGTTAACTTGTTTATGTAGGTACCTTATCTCAAAATTATATAAGTTAGTGAAATTAATATTTATTGAAAAAAAAAAACAAATTTTCCGATTTCACAAGAGTCCTCTTTTATGATATTAAAACACAGAAGGTAATTAAACTTAACAAATTTCGATATCTTAAAAGAAACCTAAAATAACTGCATCAACTGTGGATAAAGTGGTTCTGTGGAGTGGTGCCATGTGATTTTGGATGGGTAAACGTTGTGTTAACTTATTTAGTGGGACTTAATGTTGCGCGTGCATTATTCTCGCAGGTGAATTTGAAATCCAATATTCGCCTAGCGTGTGAACTTTAGATTCAAGTGTCATTACTCGATACCATGTAGAGTATTGGTTTTTGTACTTCGCCTTGACCTTTAGGTTAGAGTTCAGATATTATAGGTGCTATGGTGTTATTCGTAATCTTTATTTTTTTACTTATGAATTGTTTGATTATCATGACTATAGTTACTAGTGCAAGGAGACGTGTTAAGCTGTAATTGTTAATGATGTTTATTTGTCCGGAATCTTCTATCTTGCTTATAGTTGAATTGTTGTTTCTGTGGAGTTCTTAAAACATTTTTAATGTCAGAGGTTGTTTGCAGGTTTTAATATGGCTTGGCAAAGAAATTTTCTTTTGATTCGTAAAGCTGATTACTTACAAATATAGACTTTTTATGGTAGCGAACTATGTAGATTCTGTAGTTAATGCTATTGTTGCTTACGATAATAGATCCGTTAGATTGGTTTAACATCAGAATTCCAGGTTGGAGCTCTTTAATAGTTTGCATGTGTTGATTGCTTATTTCGCCACAACTTTATGGTTTGTAGGCTTACTGCTTTCCTATTCTATTTAATTGATTTGATTAACAATTTTTCACATTCACAATTTTACATTTCACAATTTTTAACATTCTGCTTGTAATAGGTATACTTATTATGTACACTAAAATCGATTTATCAGATGATAATTTTATATCGGCAAATTCAAGTGCCTCTTCTAAGCTTATAAAGGGTATACTACTTTTCTCAAATTTCTCTTTAACTATTTCTATTTCTGAAATGGATAAAATAAATAAATTGACAATTTTATCTTTTGCCCAGAGTAAAGCATTTTCTATTGTATGTTAACAATTTCGTCATTTATAAGGTCTAATTTATACTTTTTACTTTCCACATAATTATATTTTAAGTTGTTGTTCATATCTAGTAATAAGAAATCGGTTTTATTTATACTGCTTTGAACCTGTTGTTGAATGTCTTCATTCGCTTCTCTGTAGGTATCGTAATTAATTATGTACATGAATAATTCTAAATTTTCCTACTTAGAGTTTTGCCATACCCATATTTGATGAGAAAATTTTTGAGTTAGAATAGTCCAGGTTTTGGACTTCTGCCTGAATTCCCATAAGAATGATTCTGTAAAAAGGAATTATTAGGTGTGCAATAGTGGTCAATAGATGGCTACACCAGTAAGTGTTGGTGATGAATCAAGCTTAGATATACATATGATAAATAAACCGTTTCAACACATTAGTGATTTTGTTTTGGCGTCATATACTTTTCGTTGTGTGAAAATGTCTGATTTTTTACCAAATAATCATTATTTGCGGTAAGTGTTGATTTTCTTCTTTCATTCGAAGAAAACGACGACTGAAGCACATTGAGAGCTCCAAAAAGTTTACGGAGATGCTACTCTGACTGAAACTATGTGCCGTGATTGGTTCCGTCGCTTCAAAGACAGTTATTTCGATGCTGCGACCGTCCGCGTGAAGGAAGGCCTGTAAAGACGCCGCTGAATTGGAGGTATTTCTCGATGGGGATCCATGTCAAACGCAAGAAGAGCTTGCTTCAACATTAGAAGTTACCCGCCAAGCCATTTTCAAGCGATTGCATGCGTTGAGAACTTGGGTTCTATATGATTTTAAGCCAAGGGATTTTGAGCGTGGTTTTTTCGCCTGTGAACAACTGCTCCAGCGGCAAGAAAGGAACAATTTTCTTCATCTCATCGTGAAATCGTGATTCATTACAGCCACTTAAAGAGAAGAAAGTCATGGGGACTACCCAGTCAAGCTTTTACGTCGTCGGCTCGGCCGAGTATTAACGCTGTGTATTTGGTGGCACCAGATCGGTGTTATTTACTATGAACTGTTGAAACCCAACGAGACCATCACTAGGGAACGGTATCGACTTCAATTGATGTGATTGAGCTGACCACTGCGCAATGAGGCTACAATACGAGCAGAGGCACGAAAAAGTGATTCTATAGCATTACAACGCTCAACTTCACGTTGCCAAACCCGTTAAAACCTAACTGCAAACGCTCAAATGGGAAGTTCTATCCCACCCGCCATATTCCCCAGATATTGCGCCGTCCTATTATTATTTGTTCCGTTCGATGGCAGATGGTCTGGCTGATCAGCAGTTCCGCTCATATGAAGACATCAAAACATTTCTTGATTCGTGGATAGCATCAAAAGATAAACATTTTTACCGCAGCGGTATTCGAGCTCTGTTAGATAGATGGGAAAAAGTTTTAGCTAGCGATGGGCAATACTTTGAACGATTCATTTGTAACCATTTTTCACAATAACGTTTCATTTTCATGAAAAAACAGCGCTAACTTACCTAGTGGTGCACCTAATAATTTCTTATGTTACCCTTATGTATTATTCTTCCTAACTCGGTTAGTATGGTGGTAGACCTATGTTCCCTAACTATTTCTTTTTTTTATCTAGCAGACAACTTGACACCTATACGTTTATTAGTTTTAACATAGATTGCTTCCCCTTGATATAGTTATTATTGAAGATCTATTCAGAGTATTTAGACATTATTGTTATATGACCAATCTGAGATTCGCTGAAAATCTCCATTCATCAACATGGTGGCTTCATTTCTCAACTCAAGGGACGACTTATATGTGCCTGGGTGTTATCTAGGAACATATCAGGAAACTCTTTCGTATAGAGGGAAAGAAGTATTGGTCCAAGGAACGGGCCTTGTGGTATTTTGTAATTAATTGGCAGATAAGACGAGGACTATTCAACTACAACTACAACTTTTTGCTGCCTTGCTTCTAGGTGGGACAGAATGAGCCTCGCAGCAGATAGTGAGAAATTGAATTTCTTCCAAAGTTTTAAACAACCAATATAATGGTCTACAATATCGAATGCTTTAGATAGGTCAAGAAAGACTAAAACAATTATCTAATTTGCATCCATTTTTTTCCGATTTCCTCAACAACTAAAAACAAAAGTTTTGCAACTATGACTGGGGCAGAAGCCAGATTGGCTTGCACAAATTAGATTGTTAACTGAGAGATACTTTTCCATTTGCACTAAAATGGTGTTTTGAATACTTTGGAAAGAAATGGATCTATTGTATATTCCTTTCCTATTTTCAATTCATGGAAATCGGGATGACTTTTGTTTCCTTCCACTTTTTTTTGGAAAATAGGAAATTCTCATAACTGTATTAAATATGTGCATTTTTAACGGAAGCAGAAGTTTAAAAAATTTTGGATGGACTTTATCAACTTCCATATCATTAGACTTGATCGATAAAAGTAGCTCCACAACATCTTCCGGCCGTATTTTGAAGGATGATTCATCGTAAGGTTTGTTATAGAATGTAAAACATAAATTTGAAATTGAACTTAAAATTTTTATTATTAAAATAACAATTCATGGCATTTACTTTTTCAAAATGATATTATGTAAATATTGGCCACGACTACGTCTGAAGTGGTATCTCGCGGATAACACGAGTAATGTTGTCTTCCAAAGCGTCAATCGTAGCTGGCTTATTCCTGAACACCTAAGACTTTACATATCAACAAAGAAAACAGTCGCACGATCTAGGCGGCCATTTTACCGTAGTAAAACGTGAAATTAATTGCTCACCAAAATGATTTCTCAACAAGTCCATTGTTTCATGCGCTGTATGGCTCGTAGCGCCGTCTTGTTGAAACTAGAGTTCACCGAGATCATTTTCTTGAATTTCAGGATGAACATAGTCCGTTAACATGGCGCGATAACGGCTATCATTGACGGTAACATTCTGATTTGCGGACCTATGATTCCACCAGCCCATAAACCACACCATACGGTTGTTTTTAATGGATGCAATGGTAGTTCTTGGTACTCTTCGGGTTGTTCATCAGAAATGGGCTTCATCACTAAACAGAATTTCACGATAAAACACCGGATTTTCATTGAGTTTTTCCAGTGTCCATTGCCTGAAAATATGAAAGTTCAAGTCGCCTGGCTTCAATTATTGCATAAGTTGAATTTTGTAAACTTTTAGGCCGAAATCGTCAGGTAAAATACATCAAGTTGTCGAATACACCAAACCAAGCTGCTGAGAACGCCGACGAATCGATTCGTCACGGTCTTCGCGTACACTCTCAGCTACAGCTATGTGGTCTAATCGGTCGAGTATCATCCACTAATGTAAACTGGGACTCAAATTTGCGAATGGTATCGGTAAAAGTGATTTCAGAAGGTCGATTATACGCACCGTAAGTTCCTCGAATCGCACGAAAAACATTTCTCACAGAACGTTGATTTTCGAAATACAGCTGAACCATTTGAAGACCCTGTTGTGATATGAGTCTTTCTATAATGATTTGCCAAATGATATTGAGCAAAAATGATGAGGCAGTTAGATAGGTATCACGCCTGATCTGTCAAAAAAAGCCTATTAAAAATCAAACCTCACGATGAATCACCCCTTATTTACATTAAAGTATGCCATTTCGGTGTCGTCCGGTGTCTGATCGAAACCGTCACATACTACTGATAGGGGACTGCTTCGAGTTAAAAATTGAGCTGATCACAGTCAACATTATCCGGAGCCTTTAGCTTTGGCTTTTTTAGTCCGATCTCTCGAATTGCTTGCCACATTTTCTTCTAGGAACATGAACACATCCCAATATCTTGTTGAAGTGCATAATGTTGCAAAAGACTCTAAATGTTATCGTACATTCAGTTCGTTGAATATCGAATTGGTATGATAGGTCATGTACTGATAAACACTATTTTGAAAACACTGATTTGAACAACATAAAATCGAATATTTTTATTTGTTGCTTTTTAAAAGATATATTATTATATTTAAGGTAATTCTTTGTTTAATACTTTTGCTTTTTTTCCCAATTATACTTTAATTTTTTGTTTCTATCGTATTTAAGAATACATTCGTTTTATACTTTAATACTTTACATTTTTATAATTTAAAATTGATTTTTCACTGTTACGGTCCTTAGACATCCAAAAAGTACTATATGTCCCATAGTACACTTATCTTTGGATCGGCTTGGCGGTTAGTCCCTAGAGCTATATGCTCTATATGCTCCAATACTTAAGGGCCGAATTCCAAGGGAGCTAAAATTGATCACTGAATATTGAACGGGCTTCTGGTTTAAATAAGTTAAAATAATGACCACGAATTCCCACTATTTATAGTGGTTTATTTTCCGTAAACTTTACTATTTTTTCCTCTGGTACAATATATTTTATTTTGTTTTCTTTTTTACTCGTGTTTTATATACTCAAGCGCCAGTTAATCAAATTAATATTTATTTTTATAGAATATAAGTCCTCGTTCATTATAACACAGAAAGTAACTCAACTTAACAAAATTTCGATAGCCTAAAAAAAACCTAAAATAACTGCATCGACTGTGTAAAACGTGTCTGGCTCTGTGCGGTTGTGGAGGTGGTTTTTGATGAGTAAACGTTCTGTGAGCTTATTTCGTGGGACTTGATATAAGGTAAATTTGATATCCAATATGTGGCGAGCTTATGTACTTTAGGTGCATACGGTATAAATATGGATGATGAGATTTTTTTTATTAGATGTAACTTTCCTTTTGTTAACTTATACATACATACTATATATATACATATTGTAGAATGCAACATCAAAAATGTTTTGCATATCAAGTATATTAGTTATACCAAAGAATATTTATTTAAATAATTAAATTATAATTATAATAATTATATATTCTTTGGTTATACGCAATTCTTTTTTTTGGTTTTGTTACTGCGTTGTGTATAAATTTTGCGTTTTTTTCTACTTTCTCTTTAAAGGTATTCTTCACTTTTGATTTAAACGTCTAATTTTACTTTGACATAACTCCGAACGAATTAGCAATTGTTAATTCTACTTTGGGCCATTTTGTAAGCAGTAAATGAAATTATCAACAATAAATAGATAATTGTCTAAATTAAAAAGTGCGAAATAAATCAAAAGTGTGCGTTCGGTTTAACTGGATGAGATGCGACGTAGTGGTGTCCTGATAGGTCATTATAAATGAATAAATATGAAAAGTGTCGAGTCCTACTTCCTACAGATCACACACACATCAAAGAATTGAGCGCCCCTTATTTTGTAGATAAAAAAAACGTGCACGATAGTTAATTGTTAGTTCACAATTAGTTTATTTATTACTTTCATTATATTACTTGAACTGCAAAATGGTTACGTTAAAGAGTGCAATGATTTGGTATTTTTACTATTTTACTAGAACGAATCCTTCAAATTAAAAAAAAAAAAATGGGTAATTTTATTTTATTGCTGAAACAATTTTGTTACACATTAATTGAATTCTATTATGGTTGAAACCCAACAAAAATGTACATATACCATAATATTAGGCTGAGTGAATCGAAAACGTACCGAATTTTGGGACTTAGTTGAAGAACCTTCGTTCTCCTCGTACATTGTCCTATGATCTCATGACAATATATGTACCTGTTGAGGGTTGTGTATTAGGAATAAAAGAAACGTTGGCATTTTTCAAAATTTTCATTTACCTTTTAAAATTATAAGTCTCTTCTGCACCCAAAATTGTTATGGCGATATCCGGCAGTCTCATTAGCTATTATTGCCTTCAGCCTCATGATGCTAAAGTGCCTAAATATGACTTAATTTCATTTAGTCGCCCCTTTTTGCTAAGTAATATAAAGTATAAGTGGGTTAAGTAGGAAACTGCGTCCACGCTTGAACGTAGTTCACTTTTGTCGTTAAAATTTGAAACAAAATTTAATTAACATTAGCGAAATAGATACCATATTTGATAAGTGGTTATTTGAGTTAGAATAAACATTTTTAAATTCTATTATTGTACCATATTCATGGCTTATATCAAAACTTTTAAAGAACAGATATGGGCTTAATCAAATAAGGATGAGAAGGCACTTCGTCGGCCCCTTTGAGAGAAAAGTGCTATGTGTGATGTACGGCCTTGACTGCATAGACGGAGAGTGGAGGAAGAGACTTAACCAGGAACTACTAAAATATTCACATCCCCCCAACACCCAATTTTGTTGTTAACTTTTCATCTTGATAAGCATGTTGGTACACCGTTTGTGTGTAACCCTTTTAGCTCATCAAAATACTGTGTAATATCAGATTACTTTTCTTACATAGATTAAACAGTTTGCGAAAAGATTCCTAGAAGAACTGGGGGCAAACTATTGCACTCCTTATCGAGTGAGTAAATTTAATCCGCGATCGAGTGGATTTGGGATGATAGCAGACGATAGCTAACGTATCAAACAGAAATTTCAAGATGCAATCGTAAAAATCTACTCTACCCAGCTCTCTACTACGTTTTTTTTGTTTGCGTCCAAAATTTTTAGTTAATTGCTTTGGTGTCTTTCGGCAAATAATCATAAAGCTGTGAAAAACGTTAATTGAACATACTACATTAATTTCTGCCGATTATTTTGTCGCTACAGAGTTTTCCGTCGTTCCATTTTATTATTCTTTGTTTATTCCGACCATCGATTTTGAAGTTTTTTTTTCTGTTGCCCCTGTACCCATTACCGCAAACGTTTCTCGCAGCAACTCGCTCAAAGGCTGCTCTAAAGGGTCCCCCATCAACGCTCACAAATGCAACTTGCGCCTCTTTAGTGCATAAAAGTAATGAGAAAGCACTCAACGCCAAAATCTTGGACAGATATCTCAAAGAGCAAGTTGAGTCATTAAGGATTGGCTTCGCGGAGGGAATCGAAAAAAAGCGGTGGGATTTTCTCTTAAGAATCTAGGAAATCAAAGATAGCTGGGATAGGCGCTACGATGATGTAAACAAAGCGATATCACACATTGCTGAACGGATTGATAATATCGAAGAAGAGACGAAAACAGCTACTAAGCTGCATCATGCATGAATCGCATCAATTGAGAAACAGCTGAATGGACTGGAGAGAAGAGAGACCGCTTATGATGCTGTGCTCTTTGGAGTACCAATAGTTCCGAATGAGAATTTGAAGAAAACTTTCAATGTGTCACACAATTGACTGCAAGCCGCCTTCTTCAGTAAATGCTTTTCTTGTTAACACTAATTCAAAACACAAAACCAAAAGCACAACTACGTCGCCAATCATATTAAAATTCACTGGTAGACGGCCACAGGCCAAACCATTAAGGACTTAGGTTAATCGTTATTGAAAATAAAAGTCAACTAACTAAAATAACACAAGAAACACTGTGCTTGCCTTCGCTGCAAACTAACGGATACAAAGTGCACCACATTTGCGTCTCCACGATCTTGGCATTGATTCCGAAGGTATTTGTTACCTGAACGAAAGCTTGACCAGACAAACACTGTTACGCAGTGCTATGGTACACAGGCGAATAAATCAGATGTTCGCTACACACACAAAACATGGGTTTCTCTACGTCAAGAAATCGGAGAACAAAAAAAGCTGTCTTATCGAAAGCTCTGAAGACCTGTGTGCTGTTGCTGGTGCTCCCGCTGCTGAAACGTTTTGAGATGACTGCAGTTAGTAAGTAATTTTTTTTTCTTGCTTCTAGCTTTTGTTATCTACTTGTTTTATACTTTTTTATATTTAATCTTCCTGTCACATTCTCAACATTCATTTGTAAATACTTACTAACTGATGAAATTTTTGAATGTTTCTTATAGTAAATGAGCAACATTTAAAATAACATTGGAGTGAGTCCCACGAGTGATGATAGGGATGAGAACATGTATTTCATGATTCGAATTTTTTCGCGCAAAAAAAGGGTTTAAAAATTTGTCATCTTAATACGCTAAGCCTGCAAAATAGTTTCAAACTAGAAGAATTTAGATAACGGGTTTTCCAATAGGGACTTGATAACTTTGAATTTAATTTGTGAACGCACTCTTTCACTAATCATCAAACTGTCACTGTCAATTTATTCAGTAAACTCAACAGCTTCATCATGGTAAAATACACTAACGAGCTACGTTCTCCGATTGGGGTCTGGAGAAGTTGCGCCAAGATGATGAATTTCATCGCAAAATCATCTTCAGTGACCAAGCTCATTTTTAGCTCCATGGGTTCGTCAATAAGCAAAATATGCGTTATTGGTCGGGTGAAAACCCACATGTGCTTCATGAATCACCACTTCATCCACAAAAAATAACTGTTTGGTGCGGTTTGCATGCCAGCGGCGTTGTTGGGATATATTTTTTCGTCGACGATAACGATCTTCACGTAACTGTGAATGGTCAGCGATATCGCGCCATGATCACCGATTATTTTTGTCCCGAATTGGAAGATATGGACTTGGACGACAGAGTAAGTATGGTGAGCGTGTTATCTCAAGACATGGGCCAGTCGATTGGTCGCCTCGTTCGTGCGGCTTAACGCCGCTTGACTATTTTCTATGGGGCTACGTTAAGTCATTGGCTTACGCCAACACGCCGACGACGTTGGAAGAGCTCAGAGCAAACATTGAACGCGAAATAGCGGCCGTTTCGGCCGAAATATGTGGCCGAGTCGTTGAAAATTGGGTCCAACGAATCGACCGCTGCAAACGTGCCCGCGGTGGCCATATGAACGAATTCAAAGTTCATTCATAAATGTTTTGATTGTACTTCAAGCCAATAATAACGTTTTTGAAATATCTCAAATGGTTTGCCTTTTATTTAAAAAAAAATTGTGAAGTCGTTATTAGAAAACCCTATATATCCCTATGGGATCTCAGGTTGATGTTGTTTGTGTGTCTGAAACTTGGTTCCATCCTGATATTGAGGATAATGTGTATGATGTGGCAGGTTCTAAGATTCACCGTCGTGATAGAATACGTCGTGCTGGGGAAGGCTCTACTATTTATGTTCGCTAAGGTTTACAATTAACACCGGTATATAAATCTGCGCAGGACTCCAGGCTTGACTATGGCTTCATTTACATCGTGTGCGAGGGTACCGCGTACAGAATAGATCAACATGTGGAGTATTTTCCATTAGTTAATGTACTGGAGCAATACTCTTGCAGCGCCTCGCATGTTGTTCTCTGTGGTGATTTTAATTGTACCTTAATTGACACTAACATTTCGTCAAAATTCGTAAATAGTTTTAAAGCGCTTAGCTTGTTTCCAGTTAATATAAGTATTCCTACTCATTTCCAGGATGACGCAAATACACTTATTGATAATTTTTTTGTCAGCGACACAAATAAGGTCATACTTTACAATCAAATCTCAGCCACTGCGTTCTCTAGATATCATGTGATCTTTTTAACCTTAGATTTTCAAAATGAACTGACGGAATTTAGGTACCAGTTTAGAGATTTAAAAAATCTTAATTACCAAGGTTTGGTGCACGACTTGCACCGCACTGACTGGAATAAAATTCGCTTCCTACAGTCAGATCATGATAAAGTACTATCTCTTTAAAAGCAGATTAAATTTTTTTTTGATAAAAACGTTGCTGTGAAGTCTAAGGTTGTTCGTAGATCATCGCCACCTTGGTTAAGCAGTAATATCATAAAACTGATGCATGAGCGAGATAGATTTTTTAATCTTTGGAAGCGGCACAAACTTGAAATGTTGGGTCGTGTGTATTGCCGTCTGCGTAATAAAGTAGTGTCAGAGATAAGAGCTGCGAAAACGATCTACTACGAAAATAGATTGAGTCAAAATAGGTCGACGAAAAATACATGAAAAACTTCAAAAGAGCTAAAAATTGAAAAAATTGATCGCGACCTTTTTAATCAAAAATTTGTTACAATGCCTACATCTCTCGGAACCGAAGCCGAGCAAAATACCTTTAAGTCATCAGAAATTGATGGCAATTATGAATCTTTTGGCTTCATTTACGTAAGTGACGCAGACATTATTGAGGGTGTATTGTCAATAAAGTGTAAAGCAACAGGAATCGATATATTCTGTCATCGATATGTTCTGAAAGTAGTGAATACAGATCCAATGCAGTTCTGCCTTTTTTGAGTAAGGTTTTCGAAAAAGTAATTTTAAAACAAATTCAAACGTATTTGACATCGAAAAACCTTCTTAGCAGTTGTCAGTCGGTATTTCGTCCTATACACAGCTGCAGAACTGCCTTGTTGTCCGTAGTTGACGACATAAGGAAGTCGCTGGATAAAAAATTTGTAGCGTTTCTGATACTTTTAGACTTCTCCAAAGCTTTGGATACGGTTAACCCCGCTCTGCTATATCGAAAACTTCAGAGCATGTACAAATTTTAAAAAGAGACATAAAAGTTAATGTACTCTTACTTAGTAAAGAGGTTGCAATGTGTTTATGTCAACGTAAAGTCTTGTAGCTTCCTTAAAGCTGTTATCGGAAAGGTCAATGTCGCCAAAAACTCTGCGAAAAACTCTAGGAAATATCTGATCTGGCCTCAATATGTAAGACATTTATTCGCCCAGAATTGAAGTACAGTGTATAGTGTCTACATCTGGTTTGATTCTCCTATAACCTCTTCGCCCTTGCTACATACCCGAAGAATTAAAAACATGCTATAAAACTTGTGTCGTGAAATAAGGCTAAGAGAATTGCCACATTTTTTCATCTGGCCTTAGTTCGTAAGAAGTTTGAAATGATTAAAATGAACACAAATAATTCAATGGTTTTCACCATTTTATTTTGAATGTAGAGCACAACAATTTGGGGCTTAGCCGCACACTCGACCTCGTCGCTCCGCTAAGGCGTTGGAGCAATTGTTTGGTCACGTACTGAATTTTACAGGTCCTCTGCCTTCTTCTAGCTTGTACTATCACTTAAGTTTGTGAATACCATTTCTTCAAGCTTCTTTTGTAGAGAATGGAAATCAACAAATCGAAATGCTTTTTTATCTCTTGAGCATCCATGGTTGAGAAGTGTACTTAGCCTGCTCGACACCTGATGATTACAGCGGAAGATATGTGGAAGAATATATTCACTGCTATAATAAAGAAAAAAATTTGACCAATATTTAGCAAGCAAAATTAGCTTTAATGGTTTTAAATTAGTTTCGTGCCCTTTTTTTATTTAAAATTCAAAACTTAGTCAGTAATAAACTGCTGATATGCCTGGAAGAGGTTGATAGCGGATGACGTTGCTTTAGCCGTATTTAAGTAAGAATCTTAAAACCATTGAAGAACTCTTTCGGCTAAATCTCAACATCACTTGACTTTGCACATGGTCCTTGTGTTCTTGGTGTGGGCACGGGAAATTTTTCACTATGAGGTATTAGCACTAACACGGAGGCTACTTTGGGACATTCTATTTTTTCTTTTTTTTCTTTTTTTGAAAACCCTTTAAACAAAAATAACAGTCATCATAATGATTCACTTTTTCACGCCAAATCATTGGTATAGCAAACGGCATCGACTTCTTTTTCCCATTTATACATTCGATAAGTGTAACAAAACACAAAATACGAAATAATTTCGAAATCCATTCTTTGTTTTGCTTTATAGAACAACTAAAATAAAGTTGATAAGCCTGCTTTACTTTTTTAGTTATGACCTTTCCTTGGGCCTTACAATAATATTGGCCACACACCTAAACAAATATACTGGGACAATTTTCACAAGTACGACGGCCAATTTTTTCCATATTTAGTTTAAAGATTGTTTTGTACTTTCACTTAAAACTATCTCAACGCAACTTTAATACCTTTTTTAAATTATTCTAATTGCTAACCCACCGAGCAAGACAACTAAATTGAATTATTGGTGCATATAGCCCATGAAGCTTTCATAAATGCATCAATAACACGAGAAGTTGATTTGACGGGATGGTTTTGGTTTCCATTATTGTTTAAAGTAACTGTAATCACTCATGGTATCAAAACCTTCTCACGCAGTGCTATTATAAAAAAGCCCAGTATAAGAATTCAATCCGCTTTTAGTCTACATTCGAAAAAATCGTTCAGTCTCTAAGCTTGATAAATATTGCAGATTTCATAAAATTGACGAACCCTTGGAGTCATGAAATTGATAGAAGAAATAAATTATAATAAATAATAATAAATAAATTGTAATATAATTGGGTAAGCAAGTATTGATAAAGATTTTAGTAATTGATTACATAGATTTTCTGTAGATGAGGGCAGTATTAAATTGTAAATCATTCAGTTTCAGGAATTAATATTAGACGTAAAACATTGAACTGTGCCAGCTTTGACATATGTAGATACGTTCTCTCGAAAAACAAAAAAAAAAAAAAAACAGAAAAAACATTTTTAGGAAAAATAAGTAAACATAAGACCATTTCATTGCGACGTCATATAAAAATTTAAATTTGGTCAGAATGCGAAATAAATGGCTTTTAGCCATTTTCTTATACCTTCAAGCGGAAGAAATCAAATATTACTCGTATAAAACGAAAAGAAAACAAACGACTGCATTTATGAGAGACTCAACTTTAAGAGGTTGTTTGTGCATTAGTAAACCCCTAGAGAAAAAGACGCATCAGCAGATATTTCCAAGATCATAGTTGATAAGTTAATTTAAGGGAAAATTATAAAATGAAAACTGAGTAGAGATTTACGGACAGATCAACAACCAATCTGAAGTAATAATGTTACTAAAAATTTCTGCGAATATCAATAAAGTCAAGGAATGACATATAGCGAAGACATATAGGGAGTAGTTTCTATTGGCACATCAAAGATGGTAAATGCAACAAACAAGGTTTTCTTGTTCAGTTTGCAAATCGGGCGATTTATTTATCCTGAAATAATTTTTGGGAAATCGTGACAAATTATATGAACATAAAGGGTAATTCATCGTGAGGTTTGATATATAATGTAAAATAAAACACATACATTTGAAAGTTAATTTAAAGTTTTTATCATCTGTTAAAATAACAATTATGGCATTTACTTTTTGAAAATGATATTATGTAAATGTTGCCCACGACTACGTCTGAGGTGGTGCATGCGGAAGGTCCAGAATAACGACTGGTATCTCATGAATAACTCGAGTAATGTTGGCTTCCAAAGCGTCAATCGTAGCTGGCTTATTCCTGAAGATCTGAGACTTATCCCCAGAGAAAATAGTCCAAAGGTGTGATATCGCACGATCTAGACGGCCAATTTACCGTAGCAAAACGTGAAATTAATTGCTTACCAAAATGATTTCTCAACAAGTGCATTGTTTCACGTGCTGTATGGCTCGTAGCGCCGTCTTTTTGGAGAGCTCACTGAGACCATGTGCTTGAATTTTAGGAAGCAAATAGTCCGTTAACATGGCGCAATATCTGTTACCATTATGATTTGCCTCATTTTTGAAGAAATATAAACCAACGATTCCACCAGTCCAAAAACCACTCCATACCGTTGTTTTTAATGGATGTAATGGTAGCTTTTAGTTGTATTTGTATTGCTCATCAGTCTTGATACAGCAATCACTGAACAAAATTTCACGATAAAACACTGGATTTCCAGAGCCCATTCACTGAAAATATGACGAAAATTCAAGTCGCCTGGCTTCAATGCTTGCACAAGTTGAATTTTGTACTCTTTTAGGACGAGATCCTTACGTAAAATACGCCATGTTGCTGAGAACGACGACGAATCGATTCGTCTAGGTCTTCGGATACTCTCTCAGCTACATCTGCTATAGTCTCTTTACTACGTGCTGGATGTGGTCTAACCGGTCGAATATCATCCACTAATTTAAATTGGAATTCAAATTTGCGAATGGTATTGCCAATAGCGGTTTCTGGAGGTCGATTATGCGCACCGTAAGTTTTTCGAATCGCACTAAAAACATTTCTTAAAGAACGCTGATTTTCGTAATACCGCTGAACAATTTGGAGACGCTGTCTCCATCTTTCTATGATGACTTGCCAAATGATACTGAACAGAAATGACAAATAAGTTTGATAGGAGTCACTTGTGATCAATGGTTATTGATTCGAGGTCCAAGTGCAATCTTCTCGGTAAAAAAGATGGGCGTATCCTCGAAAGGAAAACGTTATGCTATACAACATTCAAATTGAATCGGAAAAATAATTTCATGCCTGCGCTGGGGATGAATTACTTACAATAAAAGTAGTTTTTGGAGGTATGGAAACCGTAGTAAGGATATCTGTATTGATACCTTCTTTCTTTGTTAAAGAAATGGCTGACAATTACTGCTCGGCAAGTATATTGCAATTAAACCTTGTTGTCTATTGATGAATCTGTAAAGCCAGTACAGCAGCTCCTGCCTCGGATGCCATCTGCTCTTGAAGACAAAGTTGATGCTTAAATATAATAAAAGAGGCAGTAGCGCATGACATCATGGAGCAAATAGTTAAACCGAGTCTTTGGCGTAGATATGCGTAGAGATGCGTCAACGCCGCAATTTTAAGCGAAAATTATCGCTATGAATTTTTGGCTCCTTTATAATAAGGTTAAAAGGAGTCAAACATTTATCTAGACTGGACCTTATGAACGCTTATCATCAATTATAGGTGGTTGATTGCAATCATGATTTAACACCTTTTATTACATTCAATCAATATAAAAGGTTATTTTTCGAGGTAAATTAAGTGCCAGAGATATTTCACAGAAAAATGGATATTTCTATTCCACAATGTCAGGGCCCCTTCGAATGGCTTTTGATTCTTTTGCGCTTACGAACTTTAGATACAAGCTGTACGACATGCAGAACAAATGGATTTTAATGCTTCGGCCTAAAGAGTGGCAAAACAATATAGAGAAATATCGCCTTGTCGGCGCGCATAAGTGAAAGGGGTCTTCCACCTTTTTACACCTTACAAATTGGAGAGGCTAATTGGTTGAGTCTTGATGATCAAAGGAAAATTGTGATCACCAGATTATAAAAAAAGAAACACAGCAGATGTCCGAACATTCCGAGAAGTCAAGGCAGACTCCGGCCACTACCTACTTGCAGTCATAGTACGTCTACGGTTATCTTTAATGCCAAAACAAAGAATACCGTATGGATATTTAGCGTCGAACAAATACAGCTTCAATACACTGCCAGAACCTTAAAAAATCTTACATCCCTCAACCTCTTTTCAACTCAATTACAACTTCGATTAAATGCAGAAGGGCATCGGCATTAATCCTTAGAAGACATCAAAAGCGTTCATTTAAGGAAATGGGGAGGTGATGTTTCAGGAACGACGTTCAGAATTGAACCTCATGGTAAAAAGAGCATACCAAATCACAAGACCCAAATAAACTTTTTTCAAGATAGGGCAATTTAATAGTAGAGTCACAGTTAATTCTGAGCTTATGGAAATACTATTTTTTCCTGTCTTATTGAATCAACGATAGGTAAAAGTGATTCTTTGCATGATTTCCGCGCTGATGTTGTTTTTGGAGTTAATAACGCAGCCGACGTAAAAAAAATTCCTTACTATCTCAAAATTGGAGCTGCCTATCATAGGATGATGCTATGCGTCTCACTTTGTTGACAGCATAGGATAGCCTCATTGTGTAACGATTTGAAATTCTTGTGTTTTTCCCTAGATTTGCCGTAAAGTGAAAATTAGATCTACTTTTCAGGTTTACACTGGTTGATGATATACCATTGAGAAATCGGTGAAAGATTACATATGTTAAGAAAAAAAATTGGGAGCATTCAAGTTCGATAAGAAGAAAACTACACAAGCTGACGATAACTACCTAAAACAAAACGTCCTTTTAAGGAATTACACTGGCGAAGATGGCATTGTTCCCCCGGAATGCGGAAGAATTCTAGTTAGAAGCTTTATGGAAAAAAAATTAAAACAAAACAAAGAGAGCTAAATAATTTGCGCTGCGGGAAGGTAATCGAGATCCATAAAAAATAGTATTTAAACTTAGATATTTTGCAAGACAAGACAAGACCACCGACGTTCAATTTTCACAAAATGGAATTTGGAATTTGGGCCATACTGATGATACTGATTAGCATAATCAGAATTTTAGAAGATTTTCTTTAACAGAATATGGGCAGAAAAGGGCAGTTTAGCATGCAATTCGAACCGTGTTGATATCAGAATTAAACATGTTTGTATAAAAAGCGAAATACTTGTTTATACTTAGACACTAGGCCCCTACTTTAGACGGTTTAGCTTGAGAAGATTGACTGATATCAGCAAATATTTGATGAGACCAACAAAGGTGGATGAAGAAGCTAGTGGAGATGAAACTTTATTTTAAGCTTGTTACTTTTCTCTCTTCTTTTCAATTTTTATGGATTTTTTACTTACAGTGTTTATCTCTTGACTTTCTGCCGTCTCAATCATTTTCATTTGTAAATTCATTTTACTTATACTACCTCTTATATCATATATACATAACCTTGCTGGCCTCTTTAGAAAGATGTATTGAATTATTAACCTATGTGAACTAAGAATATGCTAATAAACAAACAAACAAACATGAAAGCATGAAAAAGTTATAAGCTAAAAACTAAGGTTTAAAAGAAATCGCGTTACTGCTCATCTGAGGAGAATACATGGTAGCGTCAGAGTGAACGAATTCAGATAGGGGAAACGCCCATCTTTCGAAGAGTGCAAAAATAAATCTAATATCTCAATGCGGAATAACCTTACACACAATCTCAGCAAATGTAAAAGTACCTTTACGCTCCGAAGCAATTTAGATCTTACCTACTTCAAAATTATCGCATTAAATGACAAGCCTTTTGATTTTCAATTTCGATTCGGCTAAAAACAAATACCTTACTCGGATTGAGCAAATTAGTCATGTGGTTAAAAAGACTTCGAATTTTCTGATATCTGTATGGCTAACCAATTCAAATATGCTCGTACCAACAAGAATGAGGCTAATCAAATCCTTACACTGGTATAGCTAGAATGAAATGGTTCTAAATAAATATGAAATTTTTTCCACCCGTGAAGCCGACCTAAGGATTGAGTTCCTGTTTGGGTTTGCAAACATTTTTTTTTTTTTTTTTGTAAGACCTTAAATATTTTCCCTAGAGCTAGTTATTAAATAATGTTGGAAATAATGTCATTTAACCTGATCTAATAGGTGAACATGCGAACTATCTCTCCTTATTGGTAAAGGTTCAGGTAGGCCTAAAACGTCATATTAATAGTTTGGAGCGCATAGAATATCAATAGCGTTTTAAATATAAAATTAATGTACAGAATGTATTGTATAACGAAAAATACGAAAGTGAAGTTATATAGTAGCCCACTTATGCAAAACGTTTAGTTACGACTTAAATATTAAATTTTCTTGTGTAAAATATATACATATTATCCAAAAAACAAAATCATAAGAGTAGTAAGCATGTAGTTACAGGAAGTAATACGTTTTTACCAAAAAATGCAGCTCTGCCTCAACTTTACCATTTTCGAGCTGTCTAGGCAAATAGTTTGTTTTTAATGACAAATAAATATAGCGTCGAAAGGTCAGGCGAAATTGGTGCAGAGCTTGAGACCTACTTAAGCAATTACCGAAAGCTGTTACGACAAAAACAAAACCTAAATATATTTTTCTTTTACTTATTCAATTAGCGCAAATACGAGTATACAAAATATATAAAATATAAAAAAATCAACTCGATAACTCAAACGTTTTTGTTTGTAAGCGATAGTTGTGAAGTCGACAATATGCACCCGTTCAAAGAAAAGAGGAAAGCTACTTCTTAAAACCAGGGCCAATTTTTCCCTGTGACGAGTATAACACACTTGACAAAAAAATTTAAGCCACTTTGACATGAAGCAAAAGATGAAAGTATTATAGCTTCTTATATTTCTTATTTCTTTCCAATATCTGTATCTCACCACTGAGACCGAGAATTTGCGACTGTTTCTGGGTTAAAGTGCTAATTATAATTTTACTGCGTTTCCTCATCTTCGGAAAGGCTCTATCGACAGCCTTCTTTACTCTATTAATATTAGTCGAATTTATTAATACAAAATCAGTTTCTTAAAATGAAAACAATGGATCTAGTTCAGTTCTTGGTGTTTTTGGTCTTAAGTTTATTGTTTATTAACTATTTTTGCGCACATGATCGATACTTATTCTTAAGCCGGATGTACACTTGAGCCTTACATTATTTTGAACTACCCACAATAGATCGCGACTTCACAAATCGTTTTCGACTCAGTATAAATTTATTAATTTTTGACACTTTTTAACTTTTTTAACTAGATGTCCGGAGTCAGGTATACAGATTCGAATATGATGGAAACACTTTATTTGACCTTACGCGACTGATCATTAAGCAAATGCAACAACACTTTAGCATGCCCGAGGAGGCATATATGTATGTGCTTATAATACATATTTTAATTTAATCATACCTTAAAATTCATCTAAAACAATTTTCTTTTATAATATGTATTTGATTTAAACTTCAAACATCCTCAGATCTTAAAATAATTTATGTGTATTTACCCCCATAGTATTGAAGACATAAATATACAAGTATACATATATACAGTATACATACTCGTACTCGTACTCGTACGTAAATGGAATATGGTATGTGAAAAGAGAATTCAGCTTTTATAGAGTAATGCAAGGAAAGCAGACGTGTTTTACCTGTGTAAGAATCTTACATGCATTAATTTCCTTCCGAACTCTTTTCACAATTTTTTATGTTAGTAAATGCAAAAAATCATTGAAGTTTATTGAAGTGTATGGTTAATGATACCGGCACGTGACAAAACAATGAGTACACACCCTAAATATGTTTACAAATCACTTCAAATCTGTTACACGCACGAGTACTCCCTTATAATGTATAAACCATAAACTAACATAGTTGAACAAAAAATGCTTGTAAAAAAAGAAATCAGTTTTTTTTTTTATTACTATGCCATACCTCAAGCACTACCCAGCAGTAGTTGAGGGTGTTTACTCGTGGGAATACATCATAATATCATAATGAGTTGATTTAATTTTCGAGCTTAAAGCGGTTTACCAATCCAATATTTTGTATACATAAGAGTGCTAGTATGATATATCTGTGTTTTTAATGATAAATAACTGGTGAAGTCTTCTCTTTATAATCGCATTCTAAATTATAGCAATCAAACATTACAAAAAGTATCAATACTAATTTAAATGCTAGCATATGCAATGCATGTGTGCATACATACCTATGTATGTATATATATAATATGATCTCTTGTCATATCATCAGCATTGTCCTGCTCAATTATAGCGAGCTACCTGGTAAAAATATGAACAGCATACTAGTTCACTTTCAGAAATGACCGAAAAAAGTTGATGTATTAAAATATGATATAGGTACAATATATTTAGCTTAGTACTTAACTTTTACAAAATCGTAAAAAAAAAAATTTAGTTGCTTTTTCTGTGCAATATGCTGTTTTACAACGAAATGATTCTTAAGTAGTTAATCGTACTATTAGTTGCGCAATTTGTCAATAGATGGCTCCAGCAGTAAGTTCTGGTCGATTTTGACATATCCAAAACGTCATGAACCAAGCTTAGAAATATGGTATACATTCCGTTTTGACACATTAGTGATTTTGTCATATACATATGTCATATATTTGGCGTCAAATACTTTTGTCATGTGAAAATGTCTGATTTCTTGCAGAAAGTGTTGATTTACTGTTTTCATTCGAAGAAATGAAAAAAGTTTACGAGGATACTGCTATAAGTGAAAAAATGTGCCGTGATTGGTTCCGTCGCTTATAAGACGATGTTGACGATCGTCCGCGTTAAGGAAGGCCAAAATCATTCGAAGACGCTGAATTGGAAGGACTATTCGATAGGGATCCGTGCCAAACACACTTGGGTTCCTTATGATTTGAAATCAAGGGAAGTTGAGCGTCGTTTGATCGTTTGTGAACAACTGAACCACCGGCAAAAAAGCTAGAGTTTTCTTCATCTAAACGTGACAGGTGATAAAAAATAGATTTATTACAGCAACTCAAAGAGGGGAAAGTCATGGGGGCTGCCCGGTCATGGTTATACGTCGTCGGCTTGGCCGAATATTCACGCTGCAAAGGTAATGGTGTGTATTTGATGGGACCAGGTCGGTGTTATTATTTATAGGGAAACCCAACGAAGAGGAGAACGTCATCAATTCCAATTGATGCGATTGGGGCACAAAAAAGTGATTCATGAGGTTGGATTTAAAATGTCAAATGATAAGGCAGTTCGATAAGTGTCACGTGTGATCTGTCGAAAAAAGCCTATTGAAAATCAAACCTCATGATGAATCATCCTATACAATATGATAACGCTCGGCCTCAAGTTGCTAAACCCGTTAAAATTTACCTGGAAACGCTCAAACGCCTGTCAGAAAAATGGGAAAAGTTGTAGCAAGCGATGGGAAATTCTTTGAATGATTCATTTGTAACCACTTTTTCAAAATAGTTGCGTACCTAATAGAATGCTCGTACTTGACATAGTCTCTACTCTTTTTTACCACACAGTTTATTGTTCATTAATAATTGCTTACGAAATTTTAACATTTCGCTTTTTTTGTCTTGTTCAGCACAGTAATTAAAAATTCATTTCAATTTAAATTCGTATAAAAAAATTCAAATGGATGCTGATAAAACTCATTTGTATTTGCAAAATCCCAAAGTATACTTAAATTGCATTACTATAGTTTTTAGTTCCAGGCCACTTATTCACAAACATATTTGAGAGCTTCCCTCCAAATGTTTTCTAATGTTTCTTTTGCTATAAGCTTGCGAAAATATTCTAAGGCAGTTGAAAAGTTATCACCTAAATCTGGAAGTCGGTTTAACCACTCACAATCAGGAACTTCGAAATTGACTTTGCGGCATCTTCAATTATAATTATCATCATATATATATGATATTTAGCACATTTAGTCCAGTCGGCTTCTGCAGTTTCAGTGACGATGAGTTTATCCTGATTAAGGCTATAATCTTCACAAGTAACGACATTCTCATAAGATACTTCAAGCTGATTTATTATTTCAACTTCATCGGTATTTCCTTGCTGAATTTGTTTTTCCCAACCATGTTCAAAGATTTGGTTTACTTCGTTTTTATTGCTTATTATTATTATCAGTTTCGTCTTTATTGTCAGCTTTATTCCAAATCATTTTTAATGTCATCCTTATTTGGGCATCTGCAAGTCTTCTAAACCGATGAAGAAATATTTTAACTATAAAGAATTACTTGTAATTACTTGCTCTGCAGATGCCAAATGTTATAAGCAAACGTGATGTCAAAAAATTCCAAAGTCTCCATAGATGCAGATGCAAATTTTCAACTTTGCAATTTATTTTTTATACCATATTTTCCAAAATTAAGTTTGCAAAAGTAAAGCGAAAAAATAGTATAACTTTCTCCTTGGTAACCACCAAATTCCTAACATTTTCTTAGTTTGGTATCTAGGCTTAGGCAATTTCAGAAGATGCTAACAGATTTTTATTTTCAAACTTTCAAATAATTTTGTTTTTTCTAGAAAATATGTACAACATCTGGACAAATGAATATTTTAGAAACTTCTGGGTACACTGAAAGAGTACCTGTACCACTACGAGTAATTAGTGAAACATCATTTATTCGCTGCAGAAAATAAATTGCTTTTGTGATAACCCGGGTGTGAGCGATAAGTGAAATCTGACTATACCATGTCATGTTTACCGGTACGAAGTGAGCCTTTTTTTGTGAAAATAAAACACTAATTTTTAATGGGAAAGTAAAAAACATTTTATTTAAAGTATTGGCCATTGCTGGATGGATTCCACTCTTTTTGAGTAAAACCAAAAAGTCACCCAATTTTCGACCTCCTCACGCTCAGCTAATGCGTGTCCCATTGATGAAAACAAATGATAGTTTTGCTTTGTGTGCAAGTGCATTGTCATGGAGAAAACTTACCGTGCCCTGTCTTCTAGCCCATTCTGTTCGTTTTTCGATCAATGCATGCTTCAAATTAATCATTTGTTGTCGGTAGCGATCCGTATTAACGGTTTCACCAGGTTTTAGGAGCTCGTGGTACACCACACCTTTCTGGTCACACCAGACACACAGCATTGTCTTTTTGCCGAATCGATCTGGTTTTGATGGCTGTCACGGATCTAACCATGATTTTTTCCGTTTAGGATTCTGAAAAAAAAAAATTAATTTTTCATCGCCAGTAGCAATTCGATGCAAAATTGATTTTTTATCGTGTCTTTGAAGAAAAATTTTACAAGTGATTTTTCGGTTTTCAATCTGTTTTTAATTCAATTCATGTGGCACCCATTTTCCAGACTTCTGGATCTTTCCCATAGCCTTTAAACGGTCAGAAATTGTTTGTTGTGCAACATTTCTGCCATTTGTTTCTGACTCAAAATGTCATCTTCATTCAAAATTGTTTGCAATTCTGCGTCTTCAAACTTTTTTGGTGGTCTTCTAAATTTCTCACATCAAAATCGTTATCTCTGAACCGTCTGCATCTTTTGCATTTTGCTTCCGATAGAGTATGATAACCATATACCTCGACAAACATTCGATGTGACTCTGCAGCACTTTTTTTCAAATAAAAACAAAAAAAATAATGCTTTCCGCAATTTGTAGCAATTTTCTGCTACCAAATTCGATATTTTTAACACGATGAAAAAATATGATGTTGTTTGCTCAATGACTTGATGTACCATATATTAAAAATGTTTGACAGGTGTCATAGCAACCAAACAAAAAAAAAGTTAAGGCCCATTCACAAAAAAATGTTCCCTATCGAGACATTTGTATCTTGATGCTCACTTCATAATGGTACACCTGGTATTCTTTCGAATTCTAATAGCCGCTAAATTTTAAAATTTTAAAGTCAGAATTTTGAGAAAAAAAAAAAAAATTATGAGTGTAGGAATTGTATATCCTCCTAGATATTCGGCTTTAACCAAAGCTTTGCATTGCCTTATTTTATGGTTTCGGACTAAGCAGATTGGAAATAGTGAAAGCGGTAAAGTGCGTCTGACTACGGACAGTAGAAAAAAAAAACTGAAAAAGATGGATGATATACTATAGTAGTAGAGGTATTATGTCTGAAAATAAAAAAGGACCCTTTAGCAGGTGACAAGCAATAGAAGAAGTGCTATGTCGATGCATGGGCAAACGATCTTACAGATTGAAAACAACGGTGGAACAAGAAAACTCTCATAAGAGATTTAGCTGCCGAAACAATATAATCAGGTAAAGCTATTAACTCAGAAAAAGAAATTTTATCATAAACTATGAAAGTATTTAATGGTGTTAGTAAATAAGGGATTTCCTCGCAGTACCTACTATTTTCTCGGCTGTCGTGCTTCAGGAGGAAATGGCAGAATATATGGATCCAGGAATGCGCAGTCAGGTCTGATAACATGTGCTCCGAAATGTAAGCGACAGTCAGAAATATTAGTGTAAGATATACATTGTAAATAATATACATATGAAAACATAACTCGTAGTTTATGATTTTATTGTTTATATAAACATAAATATAATGTTGGATAATACGTATCCAACTTTAAATATGTTCACCATATTGCGTGTACGCATTATTAATCGACTTAAAATAGAACTCTGGAAATAACATGTTAGATTGTCCAGCTGTGGGAAAACATGTAAACGATGTGGTAAGCTAAATCATTTAACCAAAATATCATTCGAGTAGTATACGCTAGTTCTACCCAGAAATTCCAAATTGATAAACACCATTTCATTGCTTTTAAAGTCTTTTATGGCAGCATCTATAGAGACGAATTATGCAGTGTCTAGTTTTGGCATCCCTGCTAACTACGTTCGGCTATGCGTTGAAGCAGTAGTTGTGCCCAAAACCAGAGACCACACAATTCTCACGAATTGCCTGTAAGACACATGACATAGTTCGATTATGACCAAATGTTTCACACGTACAACCAACTATTAGTCACAATCATAGGAAAGGCAATCGAACTATGTCAACCAAAGCAGCAAAACAATACGATGTGGGATCATAATGCAAACATAAGCAATATTGACCTATTGTAGGGCAACTATGTTAAGTGCTACATAGGCCGCATATGTTGCGTTGGACAATAATACTGTGTCAGGGTATGAAAATAGAACGCGTGGTTGACCTGGAACTAGTGACGATCTAGGCAAGAGGATAGATAGTGTGGAAGATGATGAGTAGAGTTTGAGGCACTCGATTCACAACTCTTAAACTAATTGGTTGTTTCATTAGAACAAAATCGCAATTCTAACATTGCTGGCAGCAGTGGGATTGTTAAGGTAAAGCATCTGCCTTAACTCCCAATAAATCTTTCCAGTTAACTTTCGCATTTCAGTTACGTTTGTGAAAAAAAATAATAATAGCTATCCCAGTGAAAAAAAAAAAACATTAATAAATTGTGCCTTTAATGCGATTACAAGAAAGAAAATCGCCAGAAAAATTAGTGAAAAAAGGGGAAATCACACAGAGGAAACCTGATTCCTGTAGTCGAGAAAGAAAGAAGAAATTGCCACGCCGAGGTAAGTACAACATCATCAAATCACCAGCAACATGTTATTGTAAGCAATAAATTAAGTTACTTTTTTTCCTTTCTATCTATACAATAAAAAGCAATACTTATTGTAACTAGTTTTTCTACATTCCAACTAAGCTTATTAACAAATTTTGGTTGTTGTTTTTTTTCGGACATACATATATGTCGAGTCTGAATCTAAACATTTCACTAAGAAATAGAAAAATCGAACGTCCTCGCAGATATTCGGACAGTGAACTTCCGGCTCCACGCGAAACAAAAAAACGATTTTTCAACACTCCACCTCCAGAAGGGAAGCGTGAAAAATCTGTTTCATCCCCTCCTCCCAAAACAAAATCAGTAAAAACGTGACGTTTAGCTCGTCTCATGCCATCGAACTGATACCAGAGTTCGATGGGTCAGCCAAAAATCTGGATACATTTATCTAGCTAGTGGAACTACAAACCAAAAAGGCAACTGACGACGCGCATAAGATTGAACTAGTCGACATAGTGAAATCTAAACTAACAGGCTGAGCTTATAACGCTACAATAAAATATAACGACTATAATGATTGGTCTGAGCTTAAAGAAGCACTAGTCAAAAATTTCAGAAAGTGTCGCTCGATACAGGTTATTCAGACAGAGATCTTTCAGTTAAGACAAGGTTTTAACGAGTCTGTTGCTTCCTACACGCAAAGAGCAAATGCATTGTGTGACGAGCTTAACAATGTAAACGCAAATACTGAATATGCCTCTGCTAATAAAGCAATTCGTTCTCTTAACAGCGCTATGGTCTTAAATAGTTTTTGCAACGGACTTCGGTCACAGCTAAAATTCCTCGTCAAAAAGGCGAGATGTGAAAAGCGTGACAAAGCAGTTGATATTGCGATGGAAAAGGAAAAACTACTCTTATCCACGAACCAGTACCCAAATAAATCCAAAAGGTACTGTCAAAACTGCAAAACGAAAACGCACAACACCGGCGAATGTCGTAGTTCTAGAAACGTACGAGGTTATCCTAGCAACAACAACGAAGGCAGGTTTACCAAATTTACAAACCACAGATCAGCTTCCGATAACAACCAGTCACTTTCAAGTCAAACTACTCCTAGCCACAACTATTTTTCAGAAAGAACTAATATTAACACAGTAAGTGATGAAATTACGTGTAGGTACTGTAAAAAGCCAGGGCACTCCTCTATAGAGAGTGCCGAAAAAGGGCGTACAATAATAACAGGAATCCAGGTAATAGTACTAATTCTAATCAGGGAAACTACGAGCGACCTGGCCCGTCCGGCATGCGGAGTCAGGTGAAAGACATAAATCCTCGTGCTTAAACATCGTCGTACTCCAAAATCCAAATTCTGTGAATCTCACGAAAAAATCAAAACCTTTAAATCAAAATCCACTATCTCAACATACCAATTCTAAAATGCTATATTGCTTAACCGAATCCAATGCTCAAAATCGAAACCTAAATTCTCAAAAGTTAAACCGAGACGTAGTATCTCAAGATTCTAGACCAAAGGAAAATACATATGCAAAATGTAACCAAATAAGAAATCGAGAAATAAATCCTATAAATCAAAATCGAGGCGAAGATGCTCAAAAGACTAAATCCAAAATTCAAAATCAAGACAATGTATACGTAAAGTTTTAACACTGTATGGAGACAAGTAAGTCAAACATAAATTCAAACAAGAAGAAACTCGAAAATGAAATAATGAGTACAAATACTTAAAAATAAATAAATAACTTACAAGATTTTCTAAATAAATCATTAAGCTCTGATCTAAGCCATTTTTCTAACTCTAATTCTCACAACCCCAAAAATATGCAAACTCAACACGCAAAATCAAAACGCTTTGCTCTTATAGGTTGCATAAATAATGCCTCCAGATTTAAAAGCGAAATTAAAGTAATGTCCAAAGATACATAGATCCAAAAGACATAGGTAGCACTCCTACATCCAGGAGTAAATCTAAAACACATTTTGAGTGAAGACCTATTTCGAAATTTAAATGCCGTACTCGATTATAAAGACAACACCCTAATATACCACCATAAAGAAAAAGATACACAACAGACTTCATAAACAAACAAAAATCCATTATAATATTAAATATGGAGCAATCTACGACCAAATGTACTTATCTCAGGGAATAGTCCCACAAGTTTATTCGGCATCAATGATAACGACACCTAAAGACGGCTATGTATTCATATCAGTTGTGAACGCCAAGAACGAAGACGTCAATATAGAGAACTTAAACCTGAATCCTGAAAACAAGGATCACTACGCAGTATATAACCTAAACTCTAGATATACCATTCAAATAGTTGAAGAAAGATTACGAAAACTAGAAACAGAACTAAAACTTGACCATCTTAATCCAGAAGAAAGGCAGTCGATAAAAGATATCTGCAGAAATTTTAATCACTTGTTCTTTATTGAAGATGATAAACTATCTTCTATGTCAGGAATAACACATTCCATTAAAACAACCGAAAACGCAGTCCCTGCAAATATATGCCCATATCACGTAGCAGAAATCCACAAGCAAGAAATAAAAACACAGGTCGATCAAATGTTCAAATGTTCCCAAAAAGGGAGATCAAAAATGGAGAGTCGTGATAGACTATCGAAAATTAAACAACTCAACTATTCCGGACGCATACCCAATTCCCAATATCGACGACATTTTTGGGCAACTTGGAGATTCAAAGTATTTCACCACACTAGACCTGGCAAATGGTCGAGATTACCCAAGAAGATAAAGAAAAAACGGCATTTCGAGTTCAACAGAATTCCATTCGGCTTACGAAATGCTCCACCTACATTCCAGAGACTAATGAACGTCGTACACTCTGGATTACAGGGGATAATGTGTTTGGCTTACCTCGACGACATAGTGATCGGAAAAATTTGCAAGACTATAACAAGAAGTTAATTGAAGTTCTCAAGGCCTTAGACAAATATAATCTAAAAATCAAATTATCTAAATGCAAATTTCTTCAAACAGAAGTTATGTATTTAGGACACATTGTTACAGCAGACAGTGTAAAACCAGATCCCGATAAGATCGCAGCGATCAACAATATCGAAACCCCAAAAACCCAAAAGCAAATAAAGTCTTTCCTAGGCTTGTCCGGTTATTACCGAAAATTTATAAAAAAATACTTCCAAATAGCTAATCCACTTAATAAACTGTAGACGTCCCCTTTAAATGGAATGCTTTTTGCGACGAGTCTCTTAAGAAACCCAAACTTTACAAATACTTTTTACATTATTTCCGATGCAAGCAATGAAGCCATAGGCGCGGTACTTTCCCAAAGAGACTCAAATGCTAGTGATTTACCAATAGCTTTTGCCAGTAGAATATTAAACAAAGCCGAAAAAAACTATTCTACTATCGAGAAAGAAGCACTTGCGGTAGTCTAGACAGTCACACACTTTCGACCATACGTGTTCGGGCGTCACTTTGAAATCATTACTGACCATAAGCCATTAGTGTGGATGTTCAACCTAAAGAACCCTACTTCGAAAATAATGCGCTGGCGCATATTCGCATAAAGCGGATCATCTAAATACTAACGCAGACGCACTGTCACGGTTAAACATGGCTGAAGTCAAAGTAATAACCCGTAGTCATAACAGAGTCTCACCTAATGAACAACACGAAGTAAGCCAAAACGTCATTGAAGTTTCAGACCCAGATAAAATGAAACAAATAATGTACGAATTCCACGACACACCACTGGGAGGTCATCAAGGAATAAAACGTACCCTGAAGCGTATTCGAAAATCATATAAATGGAAAAACATGTAAATGAATGAAATGTGCCAAAAGAATAAAAAGTACACATGTAACAAGATCCCTATGGTTATTACTACAACAGCAAAAACCCCATTTGAAAGGGTTGCGCTCGATATTGTGGGATCACTTTCGATTACCGAAAGCTATACAAATACATACTCACTTTCCAGGACGACCTTACTAAATTCGTTCAAGCAGTCGCAAAACCAAACCAAGAAGCCCAAACGATAGCCGAAGCATTAGTAAAGAAAATTATTTGTACCTATGGTATTCCCCACACAATTCTCACCGACCAAGGCACAAATTTTACTAGTGAATTATTCAAAAACGTCTGTAAAATCTTAAAAATAGCAAAAATTCAAACTAGTCCATACCACCCACAGTCGAATGATGCTCTGAAAAGCTCACATAGAACGTTAGGTAATTTCCCAAGAAACTATACTAGCAAAGACCAGTCAGATTGGGACGAGTACGCAACATTTTGCTACAACATAACCCCACATTCAAACACCAAATACAGTCCATTCGAGAGAATGGACAGAAAGGTACAGCCAACATACACTTACTACGAATATATCACGGATATGAAGTCAAAAATGCAAATTGGTTATGATCTTGTTCGTAACAACTAACTAAAAGCAAAGGAGAAGTCTTAAATATACTACGACCAAAACTCCACGCAAACTACATATAACGTTGGCGACATAGTGCTATTACAAATCAAGAACCGGTGGAACAAAAAACTAACGCCAACTTTTGAAGGACCATACGAGGTAACTGAAATATTATCTCCAGAAAATTCCAAGTTAAAAATAGGCAGGAAAGAAAAAGTTGTACACAATAACTTATTTAAGTACTTTAACCAAAGTAACACAACGCACACAACAAGTAATTAAAATTTACACACATTCAGACACAGTCCAATAAACATTGCTCACAAAAACCTAGTCGTATATGCCAAAGTATAAATTTCTTACGTTTAAATTTTTTTAGTTACATTATCCTTGCAAGCGATCTAAATATGGCTATGGCACAGTCAGTACAACAGATATCGTTAAATAACACAGGCATATATTTGGAACCAATAGGAATACTCGACAAATCTTTCTCAAAGTTGACATTCCTTTTCCATTTCAACAATTCCCTCACCAACAATAATACTAAAACCTTAGAGATTAATATAAATACTATTTCAGAACTCTGCGAAACTATTATTAAAGAATATCCGTTAGATCACTGCAGAATGACCCTACAAATATTAATAAATTCTTTCAAAGAAATACAACAAAATAATAAGTTACTAGATGGCATATTACAAAAAAAAAGACTTAGTAAATGAAGCCTAACAAATGAAAGACTTTTTAACGGGATTGGTTATATCCAGAAATTCCTATTCGCAACGATGGACTCCAGAGATGCAGTAAAAATCGAAAACGCGTTACAATCCCTCTCAGAAACCAAAATAGTCTTTATCATATAACCGAAGAACAGCTCACAGTAATAACGAATGTCTTCGACGCACTCAATGACACGACACGTAAAATAAATAACAACTTTAACGCAATAACGGAAGAAATAAAGTAATATACAAACAAACTAATTAATCTGATGAAATTTAAAAAGTGTTTCACGACTTTGACGAAATGACAAATTTAGCGACAATGTGCTCATCCCAAATTTTAGAAAAACAATCCGAATTATTAGATGTTTTATAGGAAACAAAATTAGAGAAACTTGACAATAGATTTTTAAATTCAGAAATATTTATTTCGTCATTAAATCAACATACGATTCCCTTATAAAGTCTCTAAAATGAATCTACCCATAATCAATTTACTAGCAACTACTACGCCTGTGTATGTAAAAGATAACTTTATGATCCAAATAAGCATACCAATGGTGAACGAAGAGTATAATATATGTAAAATGTTTAAAGCAACACCACTTCCCGTCAAATATAAAGAGAACATCTATCGATATGTCTCCACCAGTAATAACCTTATTGCAGTCAATGAAAACTACAGACGATATATTTTTCTTAGCTCTAACGATTTGGCAAAATGTACAATGAGTGAACCAGAACACTTCGTACGCGAACAAAATTTCGTCATACATAACCACAACACGAATAATTGTATTATACAATTAATTTCATAAGACCCAAACCCAAAAATTTGCGAATACAGGATTTTCAAACTTGAACACTAGATTTGATTTACTCTAAGAAACAAAAACTCATGGCTTTATGTTATGCCAAAACCCAAAAACGTACGAATTCTATGTGGCGACACAACACAGACAGTGAAGCTATCAGATAGCGGATTATTTAAAATTAATCCATATTGCAAAGCAGTAACTGACGAAGTTTACTTGCAGGCCCAATCCTTTATTACTTCGAAGACATGAAATCCCAACCAATTTAATCCAAATTTCACCCCACACGATAAATGTAGAAAAACTGGATTTAGACAAGTATAGTGTTAATGTAAAAGATTTAATAAACAAAAACAAAATTTTATTGTCTGTAAGTCATAAACATGTGTATTTTTCCATAACTATTTTCTTTTGCACCTTTCTAGCTGTAGCTCTATATATTATAATAAACAAACATATAAAAATTAAGTGTAAAACAAAAAAAGAAAAGTCTACAGAAAATGTAAAAAAATAGAAAATGTAAACCAAATTTAGCAGAATATTGTATTATAGATATAAACTTAATTCGTGCGGTTTTTTTTTTTTAAATAAACGTTTATTTAAGAAAAACATGTACAATAGTATTATTCAAAGTATTGCCCATCTGAAGCTATGACATTTTCCTATCTTTCTGGCAATTTGTGGATCCCATCCCAAAAGAACTGCTCCGGCTTGGCAGCCAAGAATGAATCAAGTCAATTTTTGATATTCTGCTCTGATGTGAACCGTATTACAGTGAGGGCGTTCTGCATGGACCGGAACAAATGGTAGTCAGAAGGGGCAAGGGCTGGGCTATAAGGCGGGTGGGGTAAGACTTCCCATACGCTGTTTTGCAAATAGTTCTTAACCGGAATAGCAACTTGGGGCCGAGCGTTATCATGATGGAAAATTATTGCCTCGTGTCTGGTCGCATATTCCGGGCGTTTTTCGGCTACTGGTCTCTTCAAACGGATTAATTGAGTTCGGTAGCGTTGTCTATTGATGGTTTCACCCGGTTTTAGCAGCTCATAATACAGCACACCCATCTGATCCCACCAAATACAGAGCATTACCTTCGCTTTGCCGTTGATTTGGCTGGTTGGCTGAGTTTCACATATGATTTTTGCTCTTGGGGTTCTCGTATGGATCCATTTTTCATCACTGATGCAAAAATGACTTCCTCTTGTGGCGTTCCAGCAGCATTTCGGACATGCAAAACCGCCTTTCGACGACTCTCGGCTTGAGTTCATGTGGAACCCAATTTCTTTTGAGTATATCCAGCTGCTTTTAAACGTTTTGAAATGGCTGCTTGAGTGACACCCAAAGATTCTACGAGCTCTTCTTGTGTTTGGCAACAATCTTCATAGAGTAATGCTTCCAGTTTTCATCTTCATCGTCTTCCAAGCCAAAATCACCACTTTTAAATCGTGCAAACCACTTTTGGCACGTTCGCTGAGCTAGCGCATGTTCACCATAAACTTCCTCCAAAATACGATGACTTTCGGCAGCAATTTTCTTCATATTAAGGTAATGAAGAAGAACTCCCCTCAAAAACACTTTTTCAGGCACAAAGTTCGACATATTTGAGTAAAAAAAAATTATTGTTGTTTACGCTTCAAATGAATGACGTATACTGAAATGACGTATACTGAAATGACGTATAATGACAGTAGCTTTTCAACGCATGTACCAGTGGAATAATAACAATGGAATAATACAAGTTACGCCATCTCTTAGCGAACCGCACGACCAATACATATATGTAATGTACCTATAAAAAAAAAACTATATATATAAAGCAATCAAAAAATAAAATAAATAATAGCAACTATTGAATTCTTTACTCATCATCCTCATGCACAACTAAAGCCGAAAGATCGCACTCGTTACCTCGTACGCCTTTCGTATTTTAAGGGGGGAGGAGTGTTGTGGCCAAAACCTAGAAACCACACAATTCCCACGAACTGCCTGTAAGACGCAGGACATAGTTCGATTATGACCAAATGTTCCACACGTGCAACCAACTATTAGTCACAATCATAGGAAAGACAATCGAACTATGTCAACCAAAGCAGCAAAATAATACTATGTGGGATCATAATGCAAACATAAGGTCAGTATTGCTTGGTAAACTATGTCAAGTGCTACATAGGCTGCATATGTTGTGTTGAACAATAAAACTGTGTCAGGGTATGAAAATAGAACGCGTGGTTGACCTGGAACTAGTAACGAACTAGGCAAGAGGATAGGTAGCGTGGAAGTTGATGAGTAAAGTTTGAGGCACTCGATTCACAACGCTTAAATTAAGTGGTTGTTTCATTGGAACAAAATCGCGATTCTTACACAGTCAATTAGATAACCGAGACATGTAATATCAGAAAATGACTTAGACAAGGAGATGCGGTGTCTTGTGATTTTTTTAACATCTTTCTTGAAAAAATTGTGCTTAAACGCTGAAAGAAGCATATCAAAATGCTTTCGGCGCTTCAGGACAAAAGTTGCTCGGGTAATTTTCGGTCCCGTTTGAATCAATGGGGAATGGAGGAAATATTTCTACAGCGATGCAGACTCAGCAGCTCAGATAATCCGCCTTACATGTCTGGTTCATCTTGAGCGCATGAAAGCCAGCGACCAGAGCCGAAAAGTTTTCGACTTCAACCAAGAGGAACAACGCAGTAGAGTAAAAAGGTTTCACCGGAAAGAAAAGAGCATAAGAAGCGAGCGATCAATTAAATTGTGCTTCTCCAGGAGCGCCACTCGGCAGTTTAGACGTCTAGCCATCAAAGAATTGTTATTGTGACTTTCAGTATCCCCCTAGGTTTTTCTAAACGCATTTCCGGGTATGTCTTAATCAGTGTTCCAACAAATGATTCCCAAAATGAAAGCTGTGTACAATATATGATGGTCAACTCAAATAAAGATAACAAAAAAAACATTTATTTGAATTTTGGAAGGAAGTGCTCAAAATTTTCACATCCGAGTCACTCCTGACAACCTGCAATGCAACACCGTTGACACAAGGTACGATAAGAATTATCATGTACAGAGTGATCTTGCAGTCATCTGTAGATCAAGATCCAATTAAGTTAATTTGTTGTGCAACGACTCCCTAACCCCACTCAATTAAAAATAAGTCTCGTACGTTACAGAGGCTGCAAGATGTCCAGTAATTCGTTTCAAGCAATTTCTCCAATCAAGGAAATAAAGAAAATACCCACGGTTACCCACGCTTCCCTAATGATAGATAAGTTGTAACCACCAAAAATTTACAAAGGCAGCAATAGCTAACTGATCCCCATATTGCGCTTCTCCAGGCACAGATTTCAAATGAACTTGACCACATCGACTGTATCCCACATGAGCATCAATACTGCTATTTGGAAGGAGCATTACATATGTACCTTATTTCTGATCACTCTCATGTCAATTGTTGCTGTACGAAAAAAATCATTAAAATCGGATCAGGAGATTGCGATACCAATATTATTTACCTCATCTACGAAGATATGATACCGGGAAGCTAGGCACGGGCAGATATCAACAAAAAGCGATCCAGTATCATCTAATATCCTGGAAGCGGATTAACCACTTCCTCTTCGGTATTACACATTTTTCGGTGGGAAAGGGTTTATGAAACTCAGCAGTTGGGCTGCAACAGTAAGATACCCACCAAAAAAGTAATCAATTCAAAATGCTGCATTGGCTAAAATCGATGATACATGAACATAAGGGTCAATTATAATGAACTTTGATGAGCTTACGTCAACTTAATAAAATGTTTCAATATACATATGTAAATAGTATCGCATGACCATAATGGGATTTTGCTCGAAGTCTAAATAGATTATGATATTCAATGTAAAAATTTGACGTCTGACACAAAGAAATTTTTTTCTTTGGTTGCAATATGCAATAATTTTGCCATTTTTAATTTTTTAAATTCATTTTGAATTTAATTTTTCCCGCTTTGCAACCAATCCAAATATGATCAATTTGGCAGATTATTAAGTTTGCTCAAGTATGTTATGGATACGTTTAACAGAAATTAAGGGGGTTTTCGTTCGGTTTTGGTTAATCCCACTGAAGTCTATTATGGTTAATTCTTTAGGATAGGCAATTTGTATAGTCAGTGAATTGTATAAATAGCCAAACTTGAAGTAAATAAAACCAGAATTAATTTCACAGTCAAACGGCCTGACATGTGTTGATTTAATTTGCTATACTTCTTGTTCTCATATTAGTTAGTGGTTTCTTTACGAAATGTTTTATAGACTTAACGGTGACTTTCTATAGTCCACCAAAACTTAGGCTGTAGGACGGGATAACCATCAAAATTGGTTCTTGGATTGCCAACCGATCCTTGCTATTTTCGGTGATTTTGCTCCATTCGTCTTTGATTTTAATTACTGGAAAAATCCAACCCATACCATCGTAAAGCGATACTGCTATACATATAGCAAATCTCCTTTTGTATAATTAATATTCTGTTGACTGGAATTTTGGAAAAAGAACACATTTTCTACTGGATTATAGTTAATTCCCAAGATTCTCATGACCTCTTTGCATGCGTTCAATTTCTTTTTACCCTTCACGTTTTTAAGAATTTTTGCCTTATTCGATGAACATTTTGTCAGAGACAGCTTTTCGGCTTCTAAGGTAGCAGATATCTTAGCGATTTGCATTGGTTGATACTATCGACGCCATGAATTAGGTCGTCAATGTACCATAAATAGAGTTCTTGATGATGTCAACAGTTTACAGATCTGGAGCGCTGTCTTCAGCGTTTTGGTGGACCGACCGTATAGCTTGCCATGGAGTACAATCAACCCCAAAAACGTTAGGATAGCTTTTTGTTTCAAATTAGCGCGCGTTCAAGGGGTTACTAAAATGTTTGCACACAGCACGGTAGTTATGTATAAGTCAGCATACTTAAATATAGAATATATTTTGAAAAATATTGGAACCAGTAGATATTAAGTTACAGACTTTTTCCTCTGATCACTTGCATTTGCATACCTGTGAGAATGCAGAAAAAGCTGGGTACACGTTTGATAGAGTATAAATAGACGTAAGAGAGCATTCTTAAAGTTGTTTGATGTTAACCTTGCTAAAGGTGTAACAAAAAAAAATCTTAAGTAAAATATTTTTTTTTTTTTTTTTTGATTTAAATAAAAAATTATTTATTTGGCGCAGTAGGTAGGATAGTTCTATGAATTATCCAGTGATAACGAATCAGTACACAGCGTGAAAATAGTGAAATAATTATTAAAGGCTAGTGAAATAAGACCGAAAAAAAAAACAGTGGTTAATTTGCATTTCTGCAGCTTATGGACAATCTCCAGCTAGGATAAAAACAAAACAATCATAAATCTACCACAACCGGATAATTGGGAACTATGTACAATAATAAAGGGAACACTCAAACTTCGATATAGACCAAATGTGAAGCCATCTGATATATATAAAAGGATCTCCAATCTCAAAGTTATCAATGTAAGCTAATTATCTAATGAAATTCAAAACGTAAAATATAAAACAGATGAGCTTAGGGCTTATTATAAAGAAGACAAAAGTATTGACTTAAGAAGTGTAGAAAGAAGAAGGAAAAGAAGATTTGAGGATTCATGCATTAGGTAAAAAAAAAAAAAACATAATAAATCCAATACCCCAAAACAAGAAAGTAAAAATAGTAGTCAAAGACATAACAACCAAGAACAGGGAACTAGAAATTTAGGACATCATAAAAAATACTATCAAGACCAGGGAAATTAAGGACAAAACTAACAATATCATAATTCAGGACAATCTAGACAATACTATAATTCAGACCAGAGACGACAATACAATCAAAACTCACATAGACCTGAACCCATGGAGATAGGGAATGTACAAAATAGATTGCAAACTAATAACAAAGAAAGGCAATCACCAGAGTAAGACAATTTGAGCAACCATTCGGGACCATATCGCCACCAACAGAATGATTCTTAACAAAGAACAGAATCAGCGAGTTCCAGTGACTATAAACAAAGCAAAGATGATGAATACACTTCGGAAGTAAATAATGCTCACTTTTTTGGAATTAGCCTCGGACGATTAACCAGAAATTCATTTAACCATTAATAAAAACAAATACTTAGCTTTAGTAGATACAGGTTCAACTCTAACTCTAATTGACGACAGACTAGATGAATTTACTAAAATTCCTATTAAACCAATATATTTTACAACAGTTACGAGTATTGGTAAAGATAGTATAAAATTTGAGGTACATACACCTGTACCTGAGGAATTAAGAGCCACCCTTAATGCTCGAATAAGATCGAAAGTAAAAAGACTTTGTAATAGAACGTACTAATTTATTATTGGTACGGATTTATTAAACAACTTAAATACTTCAATAAACCTGGATGAAAGAACCATCAACTTAAACAATCAAATTTTAAAGTTTGTTAATCATCCATATACTCGTACAGTGAATGATGTATGTTCACGTGAACCCCTTGATAACTATACAAAACACGTCAATACTGATAATTTAAATAAAGAAGAACACCAAGAAGTCGAAAAGCTAATGAAAATATATGAAAATTTATGCTTTAAAGAGGGAGATAGACTTATGTTACTAGCACCCCAGAAATAGAACACGAAATAGTCACAACAACAGATCAACAAATCAACGCCATACTATATAGGTATCTACCTCAACATGAGGCAGAGGTCCGTAAACAAATCCCATAAATGGAGGAACAAGGAATTATACTATAAGGAAGAGTAATTCCAAATATTCCAGTCCCCTTATAGTTGTTCCTAGGAAAATGGACAGCTCAAGTAAAAAAAAATTCAGAATTGTGATTGATTGCGAGAAACTGAATACCGTTACCGTTGACGACAAGTTTCTACTACCTAACATTGATTCAATTTTGGATAAGTTAGGTAAGGCACAATATTTTACAACGTTGGATCTTGCTAAGGGATACCATCAGGTGCTAATTAAAGCACAAGATAGAAAAAAGACAGCTTTTGTCACCCCTCACGGTTTATATGAGTTCATCAGAATGCTATTCGGTTTGAAGAATGCCCCAGCGACATTCCAAAGACTCATGAATGATATTCTGAGAGATTACATAAATAAAACTTGCGTAGTATACCTTGATGATATACTAATTTTTAGCACCACATTAAAAGAGCATATTAAATCATTAACCGATATATACAATGTAATGAAATCAAAACAATTAAAAATCCAAATCGACAAGTGTAATTTTATGAAGAGAGAGACAGAATTCTAAGGACATATCCTAACACATTAAGGTTTAAAACCAAATCTTGAAAAAATAGCGGTAATCCAAAAGTTAAAGCTACCCACAACACAAAAAGAAATAAAAAGTTTTCTTGGTATCACAGGATACTACAGGAAATTTATTTAAAACTATGCTAAAATAGCACCGTCTATTCCTTAACACTTAAAGAAAAACAGCAAAACTTACATAAACGATCCTAATTATATTGAAGCCTTTGAAAAGCTTAAAATTCTTATAACCAGTCATCCGATTTTAAAATATCCTAATTTTCAAATAAAATTTTGTCTAACAACAGACGCTACTAACTATGCAATAGGAGCAGTCTTATCTCAGGAGGGACACCCTGTATGCTTCGCGTCGAGAACCCTGAATAATCACGAAAAAAATTATTCAGCCACGGACAAAGAATTTCTTGAAATTATGTGGTCTGAGAACTACTTTAGACCATATCTTTATTGAAATAAGTTTAAAATTTGTACAGATCATCAACCGATTAAATTTTTACATGCCAAATAAAAAGATAAGGAT
Organism: Volucella inanis; assembly: GCA_907269105.1. NCBI lineage: Eukaryota > Metazoa > Arthropoda > Insecta > Diptera > Syrphidae > Volucella > Volucella inanis. The sequence goes on along the minus strand of OU026155.1, from coordinate 55,025,150 downwards.
CTTTCTCCAAGACATCAGAGATGGCTCTTAAAGCTAGGAGAATACCAATTCGAAATTGAATATTTAAAAGTTAAAGAGTAGCGCATTTTCTGAGTAGACGAGGACGTTACTTATAATAAGAAAGAAGAAGAGCAATCCGATAGTACAGACAATTTTTTACTTGAATGTAATGAAAATGACTAAATATCCGATTTTGTATTTAATATGGAAGACAATAATTCAGATGAGACGATTCATTCAGCAGACGAAGAACTCATGGAACACATACGAATCAAAGAATAAATGGTGAAAAAATACTAAACTCAATTCTAATTAACAACAAAACCCAAGAAAGTGAAACAATTCATGGAAAACGAATAATATATTTACATAACAGAATATGACTGTGATAGATTAACCGATATCTTTAAAAAAAAAAATTTAAAGAAAGGAAAAATAGGTATTTTTTCAGAATTACCAGATCAATCAGATTAGTTCAGGAAAAGTTAAGAGAAATGTTTTTCGACGATAGCCAAATTAAATTTGTTAAATGTTCTTCTAGAGCGTTCTTTTAGAGCGCAAGATAAAATATCAAAACAAATATCACTCTATCATGTGAAAGAAAGTTTACATCCAGGAATTCAAGAAACTTACAGTGCTATTAAGCACAAAATTTATTATCCCAAATTACAAGAAAAAATAGTTATAAACCAATGTGAGATATGCCAACAAGTTAAATACAATAGAAAACCATATTACAATAGTAGAGGAATTAGAGAATCACTTCCCTAAAGTAGGAAAACCTTAAAAATTATAGCTGATACTGAGTTCAAATAAAGATGTAGAAGATGTAGAAATACATTTTACCAAACCAAATAGTCACACCAAAAATTCTGTCATAGAATGATTTCATAACACTATATTAGTAAAATGTAGAATTTTAAAATTAAATAAACTGAACATATCAATCAAAAGATTAATAACAAAAGCCATACAAAACTATAATGAGAGAATACATTCCACAATTAAAACAACTCCTAGCGAAGTTCAATTTGAAAGAATACATTTTGAAAAGGTAAAACAAAACTTAAGGTCAACAAAAGAAAAGAATATTAAAAAGGCCTACGAAAATCGTGAAGATTACATTGAAGAGAGATAGAGATACCACTAATATTAAACGAGAACCAAAATTTTCAGCTCTTCATGATGACATTGTTACTCCTATTAATAACGCAGACTAACGGACTCTAAGGAACATAAAGGAACAAACAGGATTTACTCAAATCAAACTTAATGACGTCGACATAGTCGTTGGGACAGACATTATCATTCACATGATCAAACCACAAGACCTAATAAATTTATTAAATGACATAGCATTAAATATAGACAGTCCTGACGTACAACACAAAGAACTATTTAAAACAGAACTCATACATTTAACAAATATAGTAAAAACAATTATTCCGAGAGATAATACATAGAAAGAGAAGAGGTTTAATTTAACATTATAGGAAACGCATCAAAGTGGCTTTTCGGACGTTAGACGAAGAAGACAGAATAGATATTGAAAACCACCTTAAAAATATAGAAATCAATAACCATAATTCAATTAGTAAATTAAAAAAAAAAATATAATAGATGATAGTTTCAACAGAACATTTAGACAGCTTAAAGATATTACTGAGAAAAACAGGGAAATAATTTTGCGACAAACTAAACAATGTATCCAGTCGAACAATTGAACAGAATTTGTTTTTTGAGCAGCTTTTTAAAGTACAACTAATAAAAGAAGAAATAGAGCACATACAAGATAACGTAGCATCAGCAAGACAGGAAATGATTCATCCTAACATCTTAACAGATGAGGAGATACAAAAATACAATATAGATTTGAATAAGATAAAGAATATTTAATTAAGTATTACTAAATATAAGAATGATACTCTTATATTTGCAATAAAAATCCCAAAAGAATTTAAACATATTCCACTAAAAATAATAGTACCGATTACAAACAAAAATGGAAAAGAAATAGATTGTTTAAAAGAAAAGTCAATTATAAGTATGAGGATTTTAAATATCTTAATAAATTAAGCATAAGTAAACATTGTATTTTTCAAGAAAATTGTAAAATAATTAGAAATAACCAAACTGAAATCATATTAATAGATGAAGTAACCATTTTTATAAAGAATGCAAATAATTTAAACATAAGTCAAAATTGCGACAACAGAAATTTAAATGTAACTGGAAACGTCTTAATATATTTTAATAATTGTAAAATTGAAATTTTAGACCATTATTTGTCAAACATAAAAGTTAGCTTCCAAGAGCTATTTTACTATCCACTCTACAAAAATTTTACAATTCTTACTGATAAAATAATTTTAGATGGAATTATATTTGAAAATGAAAATAATCTTAATAAAATAAAAGAATTACAATACCATAAAAATGTTTCATATAATATAATATATAATATATGTTAGCTTTGTCATAATTTAAAATTTTAATTGTTTTAGTAACCATAGTTCTTATATCTTTCAAAATACAGGAATCTGTTAATGTTATAGGAGAATTTTTAAGTAAAGGACGGATAAGTTATGTATAGGTCAGTATACTTATGTTAAATATAGAAAATATTTTGAAAGATATTGGAACCAGTAGATATTAGGTTACATAAATGTTCCCAGACTTTTTCCGCTGAGAATGCAGAAAAAGCTGAGAAAACATTTTATTTATTTATTTATTTATTTATTTATTCAAATAAATTTATAAAAACTACTTTACAATAAGACTTTAGGGCGACAAGGCCATTTGAAGTCGTTTTTTAGGTGTGCACATATATGAATATAAATAAATATACAATAATCGTTTTTGACAAACTAAAAGAGAGTGCAGAAGTTAAAAAAGATGAAACAATTATTGAATTACGAGTAGGTAAGTTTATTATGAAATTATGAAGTTACTGATTTTACAAAAAGGAAATAATTGTTAAATATCATTAAATTTATGATGAAGTGTTGTGCTTGCTTGATATGAAATATCATCTCTGAAATCTTTTACTATTTTCGATATAGGGCAGGTAACTTAAATATGCCAGACTGATAGTTTTAAACCACAGAAAGTTCATGTTTCGGGGGCCTGTGCTATGTAGTAATGCCTACTTGTCAAAAGAGTTTTGCCAGTTCTCATGCGGAGAAGTTTTATACAGTTTTCTCTTGATAGGTTTGAATTATACGGACTGCGTAAATGATGTGTCTGGTTCTTACGTAGAAAGGTATGATTATCTTTCCCTAGGACTGCTAAATCTTTATTTCTTAGTGCTGCAAAATGTTTTCGGATAATTAAAGCGGAGTTTGGTGCTTCTACTGTAAGTGGGAGAGTAAAAATTTCTTTAGCTGCAGTGTCAGCGTCTTGATTGCCCCTTATACCTATATGGCCAGGAACGCAAGCCAAAAAGATGTCTCTACTGGAATTTAATATTGCCCTGATTTTTTCCAAAAATGGACATTTGTTTGATTCGCTTTTAAGACAATTTAAAACACTGAGATTGTCTGTGAATATTATGTTCTTCCCATGTAGATCTTCGGTGAGAGACAGACACTTCTGAATAGCTGTTAGTTCCGAAATATAGCTTTCGGTAGATTCGGGCAAAAGTCCTTGGTGGATTGTTTTAGTCTCTCAGTTGGATGTAAGTTCAACAGTGCGTATGACGAGCTGGAATTTCTGAATGAGCCATCAGTATAAAATATTATATCTGGTTTTATTCTCTCTATCATCTCATTGTGGAGTGCTTTGAATTGTGAATCCGTTGTATCTCTTTTCTTATGGTTCGCCAAGGTCTTATTTATTAGCAACGTATTTCATTTCCAAGGAGGTGGAGGTCTAGATGTTGCCGAGTAACTCACCATATTTGGGAGACAAATTTCGGGGGCTTCCAACAAATAAACCATGTTCCTTATTGCGGAAATAGTGCCCTTACGAGGTTTTCCCATACTAAGTGATTCCCTAGTTAGCTTGTGGAGTGGATGCAATGGATTTTCTAGAGCTTAACTTATAAGTGCTACAGATCTATTCTTTCCAAGGCGTTCAAAGGAAAAATAACCAGTTTCTACCCGAAGTGCTATTATTGGTGTTGTTTTAAGATCACTTGTTGCTGTGCGAAAGCATTGGATCGCAGTCTCCATATGGGAGCCTTTGCGTTTGGAGCAAACCATTTTAAGTGAATTGTTGCGCAATTTAAGTTCACTAATTGCTGTTTTAATTTGTAAATTCCATTTTAAATTTCCAGAAAAATATATCACGAGTATTCTTAATTCTCTTTTGAGTGGAATCGTAACATTACGAAGAACCAGAGAAGGAGAGATGTAAACTCTTTCTCTGCAAATGTGGATTACTTCAATTTTTGTTGGTAGAACTGAAGCCCCTCTTCATCCAGCGCCCATTGATGGATTGCTGAGTCAGTTGCTTTCAAGTGTTGATTAATATGATAAGGATGTCCGGAACCAGTGTGTATATATTGTCTGCATAAATGCCGACAAAGTCGAAGTCGTATCTGGGGTTATCAATTTGACATATCAGCGAATCGATATAGGCATCGTATATTATTACCGATAGTGGCGATCCTTGTGGAACCCCCTTCTCCATTTGAACTATTGAAGCTTTAAATCCATTTACATTAACCTGAAAAGTTCGACCTGTCATAAATGAAATGACAATCCTTAAGATATCTTTAGGTATCCCCCATGAAAAATAGCTGTTTAATAGCTGGAATGAACATTACCCTGTCGAAAGATTCTTAACAAGTTTTATTTCTAGTAGATGTAACAGACTTTGGACACCCTGTATTGTAACATTTCTTCTATTTCCAACCCAATTCGTCTTGCAATTTTTTTTTTTTTAATTTTGGAGAGAATATAGGCCGATATTCTTCAAACAAGTGAGATATTGGTGTTTTTTTTTTTTGGAATGGGCTTAAGTGGTGTTCTCTTCAAATTATGTGGGATATTACCAGTACTTATTATATTATTGTATATAGTACAGTACAGATTCTTTTTTTTTTTTAGATTTTCATCGCAGTGTTTTATCATACTGTATGTTATCTTATCACTTCCCGGAGAGGTTCCTTTCGCAGTGCAGATAGTCATTTTTAGTTCGGTAGTTGTTATTTGCTCAGCAAGATGTATTGCCTGCATCGCCAAAGATGGTAAATCGTTTATCGAAAAAAGTTCTTTGTAATTGATCAAGTTGTGCGGGAAAGTGCTATCGGAGCTATAGTTTTTCCATAATTGGACAAATGTGTTATCTATTATTTCTGGGTCATTAGTAAGAGTTTGGTTCTATAGCATGTAGGAAAAGTCTTGAGGTCTAAGGAAAGATCCATTGTATTAACGAAGTTCTCCCAGGGTTTTTTTTTTTTTTTTTGCCAAAATTGACTCTCTTCGAAATTTGGCAAAGCATTTTCTGCACGCAATGCAGTTTTCCATGATGGGATTCCTACGTAATTTCACCCAAGCTTTGTTTTTTTCTTTACAGTGTTGCAATTTCTTTTGTAAACCATACATAATTTTTCGTATGCGTATTTCTTATTTTTGTTGTCGAGATAGATCTTGCTGCAGATTCTAAAATTATTTTTTTAACTTTTGCAGCTTCTTGGTTTACATTAGAATACACAGGTGTTTTCGATGATAGATTACGCGATGTTAATTTTAAGAGATCCCAGTTTTCTATCTCTTCCTTAAACATTTCACTTATTTTTCTTTTACAAGGTGTTCTTGGTGTTCGAAATATGATAGGCATGTGATCTTTGCTTGTACTTATTACCTCCTATTGCAGCATGGGTGCAATATCCTCTGACGCAAGAGTAATATCAATTGTTGTAAAAGTATCTCTTGTGCTGAACATAGTAGGTGAACCATCGTTGAGGATTATTAGACTTTGATCATTTGCGAATTCTTCAAAAGTGCTCCCTAGAGCGTTTGTTGCACTGGAGCCCCAAAGAGTGTTTGTAGCATTAATGTCTCCCAGGATGATATGATTGCAGTTGTAAGCTGACGGAATTCCACTAAGTATGTCCTGTTCTCTGTAAATGTTTGTTATAAGTAATGGCTGTTTTGTTTGTATAGTAATTGTTTGATGGAGCAGATTGGACGTGGATGTAACGTGTGAAGTTACTGGTATATTTTCCCTTACAAAAATTCCTATTCCTGCCTTTGAATACTAATAGGGCTTCTTAAAATGAAACGGCTTGTAGTTTTTCATATTAATATATTTGATTTTTTTTTTTGCGATAATATGTGTTTCTTGTAGTGCTATGGTATCGGGATTACATATATTTAGAAATTAAAAAATCAAGGGCATGTTTGTTGTTTGAATACCCTTGGAGGTTCCACTGGAGGATTGAGAGATCCATTTCCAATGAAACTATCATTACTGTAATTCATTGTTTTCTTTTAAGTGTGTTGAATTGTGATTGGTAAGTTGTTTAGTGATTTATACTGATTATTAATTATTCTAGTTGGGAAGTATTGTTCTTTATTTCCATGTATGGCTAAAGAAAGAGAGAGCGTGCTCTCAGTCTCCAAATCTTTAGTGTTAGTATTTAATGATGTTGATTGTATGCGTTCGATGTGGTCTTTGATTACTTATGTAGAGCTTTTTTCAGGGCTATTTGGTCGAAAGGGATACTGGACAGTGGTAGATTTAATTGAAATTGCAGCAGAGATTTTTGCTAGTCTTGAGTTGGTTTATTTGAGGTTGAATTGTTTGAGGTGCTATTGGAAATACTGGGTTTTGGAGAAATAATTTTGTCAGCGTTTGTTTCCATGAGTATGCGTTTCTGTATGATTTCGGCCATTGTTGGATTACCGTTATTTCGTTGCCTTGGCATGGAAGTTGGTGAAGTGCGGGGTTATTGTTGTAAATCTGCCAGGCCTCTCGAATAGTGCAGCGACGATCAGCTTTAATTGTATTCATATAGGGTCATATGAGCATGGTTTTCTTCATTGCAGTTAATGCAGAAGATGCGTTGGGAAGAAGTATGCGGAGGTGAAAGGTAGCATTCTCGGCAAATCACCGAGTTTTTGCAGTGGTTTTTCGCGTGCCCAAGCTTTTGGCACGAAACACAACGCATTGGATTTGGAATAAACTCCACGACTTTACAGTTTAGCCAGTCTATTCTTATTTCATCTGGTCGTCGAATCAAATCAAAAGTGATTATAGCATCACCCGTTGCTACCAGCTCGTTCTTCTTCTGACAGATCGACAATGTACCGAGAATATAGTTTTCTACCCATAACTGTGTTTAGATTTGCGTGGCTTGTGATTTTGACTGGAATTAGGTCGACGAATTTTGCTTTAAGGAATATTTCGTCTGTCTGCAGGTTTGTAATCTTTATCAGTTTCTCCTGATCTCATGGCTTTAACATCCAGAAAATCTGATTATAGGCTGAAAGTGGTCGCAAGCTATCTCTTACTTTTTCAGTACCAGAAATTACGATGAAGCTAGGGATGTTATTATCATTATTGATTGAAGGTAATGGTGTGTACTCTGAGTAGTAGAACTTCCGTTTGTTTTGTTTTTTACCCCGGCCTAACACACACTCGGACTCAAGTTGATTAAACCGGTTATGGTCTATAGGGAGTCCCCCCCCCCCTTTAATTTTTATTTTGCTTTGTTTGTTTGTTCAGAAATAACAGGAGCAACTTATTTGGTTCACTTACCCCGAAGAAAAACAAAGTTGTGTAGGACCCGTTTGATTCAGAAAACTGATTGTATATATTGTTTTTAAAGTCACTATTATAAGTTCGGTTTGGAGCGCTCACACAGAGAGTAAGCAAATAAAAGGAAAATGTTTAATTGAACTTTAAAAAAAAAAAATTAGAAATAAGAAATATTTATTAAAAAGTCCGCAATTATTTTTTTTCTAAATCACGAAAAAAAAGTTTTTTTGACAGGAAACTATTCACCGATGAATGCTGCGTAAACATTTGATAGAGTATAAGTAGACGTAAGAGAACATTCTAAAGGTTATTCGTTGTTAACCTTGCTAATGAAAATTGTAAAAAAAGTTCTTAAGTGAAATAGTTTTTTTTATCGATTTAAATAAAAGATTATTTATTTCGGTCGAAGCAAAGGGAAGAAAGAAAGAAGGTGCCGACGTACATTGATTTTAAATGTCTATTATAATGACTAGGAAATAAAGAACTACGATATTTTAGAGTAAGTCTGAAAGTGGCCTTGAGTGTCTGACCAGATGTGGGCATTGTACTCCAATTTTTGGGAAATCAATGCCTTATATATTAAGATCAGACCAAAGAGGATGAAATATTTCATACATCGCTTCAGGAAATCTAGACATGTCGCAGCAATTTTGGCGACATCGAGTATGTTGTCATTCCAACGGTCGTTATCATTGACATACATACCGAAAATGGAATATTTTTGGATGCCAACGATGCAAGTGATATTCATGGATAATGGTTGGGTGTTTAGATTTCGTTTTAATGACAGTACACAGTATTGTGTTTTGGAAGCATTTAACTCCATTTTGTTGGTGGTTCCTAATTTAGTAATGCTATTTATGTTGGAATTTAATGAGCTTGGCATATACCATCTGGACCACTGCATTTGTGAATATTAAGATCTTTAAGTACTTTTAATACTACACGAGTTTGAAAACGGATTCCACGCATTTAAGTGTAGGCGGAGACAAAGTGCAATCTGTAAGTGTGGAGGTGGTCATAAAGTGTGGAGCAAGCAGATTGGTTTTGTCCAAAGAGCTGACAGCTGGAATGTTGTTTTAAATGAACGTTGGGATAGAGGATGAGGCAGAATTTTTAATATTTTCGGCGAACGAACAAAAGTTATTACCACTTTTGGGACATTGCAGTATTTTGGCTTCAGTTTTTGGTCGTATTAAAAATGCACGCACTTAAGAAAGACGTTGTAGTAATTCCTGGCCCGTTTGAACTTTTTCTCGGTTTTTCTCTGTCGGGTTGGCGTTGCAGGACGGACAAAATATTTCTCTTACCCTAATAGCCTCTTTACAGCTCGAGTCGTACCCTGCCTTTTCTTTTGATTAGATACTCTTCATGTATCTAATGAGGAATAAAATATCTCATTTCAAAGAGAATAGTGTCTATGATCATATCATGACGTCGTCCTCGTCATTATCGAAGGAACATAACTACCAATTAAAACTCCTAAAAAAGCTGTTATGTCCACTCCAATTAGCTTCCTCGCATTGTCATACGGTTCTGTTAAGAAGCTTTTCTCTAGCTGTACGTTCAGTGTACGAGAAATAAGCTGATATGATACAGTGTTCCGACGAGCCTAGACACCGTCCTTCGGGTGTTGTCTGTACAGAATATCGAAGCCACCTGAAACTGTGTTTATTGTAATCGCCCGTAGTATAGATTTTAGTATAAGGTTACAGGGATACAATTCCTTGAACGAAGTCAGAGAGCGCATAAAACTCGTTAAAGTTCGAATCGCTGTCCGGCTTGGAGCTTCTGTAAATAAAACAAAAGAGGATAATTTTCTTACGGAGATGGATTTTTAACCACATGAAATTGAATTCCGGATTGGAACAAGTACTACTTTGTGGAGGAGTTTGGTAAGACATCACTACGCACGTAAATGACGAGACCTCGGTGGGCTGTAAGTAGAAGAACGTTTCAGACTCATTTTGACTCAGGTAAGTGCTGCTTGTTGTTAGTGTTTCAATATGTATTGAATTTGCCATAATGTGAGGGCCTTGACAAATTTTAAAAACTGTTTTAATCTGCAAGGAGAGCGATAATCAAAAAGCTTATAAGCTTAAAATATAGTCCCGTAATGAGTTTTTGCGAATAAAGGAGCTTAGAAATTGTGGATAATATGTCACTTGATGTTGCTCGGTGCAGATAAAATACTTTCTTGTTTGTCATGGACCTTGCTGTACCGAACATAGGAGTCTGTCGTTGGTATTTTTTGGTGTGGTTGAATAAATTTACGGTTATGTTCTTGAGTTAGATGGTGCCGGTATTCATTCAAAATAAAATTTTCTATTTCTTCCATTGTGGGAAATCTGGTTTTAGAATTCGCAACAACTTTTTTTAGATTGGAGACCCACACTTTACTGTAGTGCACGTAGGTTATGATTGACTCCGCTTCCGCTAGGACCATTGGGCGTTTTGGTATAGTCATCAGAACAGCCAACTCTACTTTTGCTAGGTAAATTGCGTTATTAAACATTCTATCTAAAAGTAGCCCGGCTGTATGATAATTGTCTTCAGTATGGTCCAGATTATTTAATGGCTTCAATGCTTGTCTAGGCAGTTTGGATTTGAGTAAAACGAAACCATGGATGCTGGAATTATGACATCTTACACCAGTGAACCAAACTGGTAACTTAATTCACGATACTTCGTGATGTTTACACAATACTCACGTAAACCAAATTCCAAGATTTTGAAATCATGTTCAGTATGCGATCCTTTGGTTTGTGGGCTGGACTCGAAAAAGCTTTGGTTGCCTAGGATGGCTGTGACTTTTGTTTTAAATTGATTGATGGCGAATCCTCCCTCCGTATTATTTAAAACGAATGCGACTCCTTCCATATATGTACATATGTGTGATTAGACTGGACACCTACTTTCCTGGGTAGCTAGTAGCTGTGCTACAATCTCCTGTTGATTCTGCGTTATCTCAAACTCGGAATCATTATTGGTGTGATCCATCTGTACTTGCTGTATGTAGGAGAGATGTCCTTAGTGTTTAAAGTGAACTCCTGTCATGTGGGCTTAATTCAATTCAATATCCATACATTCATGGGAGCAAGAACAGCCTTGCTATAGCTCTCCGTGAATTCCTGTGATGCGAAAATGGAATTTGTTTTGGAGACACAAGTTACACCCTTGGTATCAGTCGAGGCCGATCTAAGACCTCCTGCTGATCTTAGGGTCACAACACCCAACGCTTTTTGCAACTCTACATTGGGTCTTAACCTACATCAGAACCCTTTCCGCGATTTTTGGTTTAAACCAAAGCCACCATAGGGCTCCCACACGGAGGCCTACCTAAAAATGTCAGGCCCGGACCGATATCCGGGGAGCTCCTGACTTCCACGGTACAATGATTAAAGGACCTATGACCGGCAGGTTCTAACTAGTGTAATCCTAGCAACCTGCACAGACGTTAAATTCAGAAAACCATTACGATAAGACAATATAGTGCTCTGCCCCCGCTTTTTATTAGAAATTTCTTTAATGAAAGAAACCTCGATAATCCGGCGGGGGCCCTGTGGTTTGAGCACAGTAATTCACCGTTTCTTGTGATGGAGTCGGTTTTTTTTTGGATTTTGTTGCTAAATTGATCGAAGTGTTTGTCTTCGGCTTAGAATCTGTGGCCGACGAGCATTCACAGACTGGCTGGTTCCAGGATTGGCTACCTCTTTGGCATTATCTGCAGTTTTTCATTCTCCTTTATTAGTTCGGAGGAATGTTCCGCTATGAACTCCTCGATTTTTTAATAGATGCTTCTGTTGCTCAAACTTCGGCAGAAAGTTACCTCGATGGAAGTCGAAAAGCTTTTTGCCTTGGCTTACTGCCTCGCAAAAGTTCCATGGTATACTTATCTAATCTTAGCTTGGTAGGGCCAAATCTAACCTCTTTCAGTTGAACGATAACATCCTAAATATTATCTGTAACCATTTAAGATTATTCATTTTTATTTTTGCTCGAAGGACCACTTGTTAAAAGAAATAACACTTTTTTGTAAAGTAATAATAAATAACCACCTTACCTTCGATAGGGGGTCAAAAATCCAATTGACTTTCATATTAATTTAATTAAAATTTTGGCTTTATTGACTACACAAATTGCTTATCCTAAGCTTAAGAAGCTTTATCTGGTCACCGTTTTACCCGATGCCACAGTTTGATTTGAATCTTTATTTTTTTAATTCAGAAGCGATTCATAAACATATAGATGTATTATATATAAATTCAGTTCAATCCCGTAAGACTTAATACGATTTATCTCTGTCAGATAATAACTGTTACGTTTGGTTAACGTTCACTCCAATAAAGTACTACAGTGACTTAGGCAGTGCGTTTCTCTCTACAAGAGTTTGTTGTCTGGTGTCTTCCTCATATGCTTTTAGGGATTTTCTTATTTTTTTGCAGCATCTAACCGTTTTTTGGGGACTCCCTTTTTTTCTGACAGTCTTTAGAATAAAATATTATTGTCTACTACGTTATAACTTGTACTTGCACAATATGATAATAAATAACGTTATCATCTTTTATAGTTCTAAACCGAAAAGTAACCTCCTTGGGAATGAAAACAAAAAAATTTTTAAATGTTTTTTTATTTTATTCAATATAGTCCCCTTTTAGTTTTATACACTTATTCTAGCTATTTTTCAACTTCTTGATCCCGTCCGAAAAGTAATTTTCCGGAAGATCTGCACAATACTCCTCCGTGGCGTCGATGATCTCCTCGCGTAAACTGAATTTTTTTATTGATGAGCCATCTTTTGAGGTTTGGGAAGAGATAATAGTCCGACGGAGCCAAATCAGGCGAATACGGTGGATGCGACGCCAAAAGTTCGCCCGATTCCTCATCAGCAAGTTCAAACACTCTTTCGAACTGCTCTCGCGTTCGTGTTTTTGGTCAGAAGTGAGTATGCGCGGCACCCAGCCGCAGGATAACTTTTTAATATGCAGAATATTGCCCAAAATATGGCGTGTGCGCTCAGTACTAATCTTTGTGGTATCTGCTAGTTCGCGCACCTTTATTTTCCGGTCAGCCAACACCATTTCATGTATTTTTTTGACATTGTCCTCTGTAACCGCATCGGAAGGCCTACAGCTGCGGACTTTATCGGTAGTGGAGTTGCGGCCACAACGAAACTCTCGAAACCAATATTTGACGGTGTAATCTGAAGGAGTATTAGCCCCATAATATTTATCCAACTTTTTTTTTGTTTCCTTCGCCGTTTTGCCTCCAAAAAAATAATGTTTGATGAGAGAACGAAAATCGTTTTTGTCCATACTTAACATGATGCTAAACACGTCAACAACAATCAGCTGTCAAAACAAAACTAAAGACAATATGAACGAACTTCAAGGCACCATAACACTTTTTGCAGTAGCATCGCATTCTGGCGGTTAAAGAGGTTACTTTTCACCCCACTAGTATTTCGAGAGCCATTTCAAAGATAGCGCAATATATTTTGTTATACAAAGTCAAAACTTATTTTGTGCAGTATTACTTTACAGCCCCTCAATGCAGTCGCCCTGGTTTGATATGTCAGTCAGATCACAACTGTTCAAATGCTCTTTCAAAGAAGAAAAAATGATTAGAGTATTGGCTTCTTTATTTTTATTAATTGTGGTTATGTGCTCACACGTTTTTACCACCTTGATTAAAAAGTTCAGAAAATCAAAAATACAAGTTTATTCATCTAAATCCTCATCGACTGCAACATACCAGCGCTTGATCTATTCCTCGAAACATTTTTTGTATTCGATTTTCGGTATGTCCATCCGTGCTTCCTGCGATTCTTCCATTACTTCCTCTCGGCTGCTGAAACGCGTTCCCCCTTGTGTTTTTTTAACTCTATTGAACAGAAAGAAGTCACAGGGAGCCAAATCAGGTGAATTCGGTGGCTGGTGGATGGTATTTGTTGCATTTTTTGTCAAAAAAATACGAATAATGATGGCACTGTGCGACGGTCCGTTATCATGGTGCAAAATCCACGAGTTTTCTGCCCATAATTCTTTCGGTGAATTGTTTCACGCAAACGTCTCAGAACCATAATGGCCTTCTGGCAAAAATTCATAATGCACTACACCGTTGTAATCCATGAAAACCGTGAGCACTGCCTTCTTTTTTGACAGAAAACGACGTGGTTTTTTGGTCTCGGCTCATTTGGTGAACGCCATTCACTTGCCTTATGTCTGGATTACATATCGTACTCATAAACCCACGTCTCGTCTCCAGTAATGATCCTATTGATGAATGTGGGATCGGATTCAGCCTCGCAAATCATCTCTTTTGCGACGTCAACACAGTTTTTTTTTCGCATGATACACGACGGAAACCCAAATCACTAACCAAAATGTCTTGAACGGATCCATAGGCAATGTTCAAGTCCTCCGCTATCTCTCTGATGCTTAATTTGCAGCTATTGATTAACATTTCTTTTACTTCATCAATGTTTTCGTCGGTTTTCGATGTCGATGGTCTGTCACTGCGTTCATCATCTTCGATTGACTCACGACCACTTTTGAACCGCTCGTGCCACTGGTAAGCCACCGTTTTCTTTAGAGAATCGTTGCCGAAACACTTTTCCAACATTTCCAACGTTTGCGCACCATTAAATCCGTTTTTTACGCAAAATTTAATACAAGTTCGATGTTGCAAATTTAAATCCATTTCTAGAATTGTAAAAGATCGCCAACACACACAGAGATAGATGTACTCTTGGCTACGTAACTTTTGCAAATGTCAAGCTAAGATTTAGAGGGAATATCAAAAAAAAAAAAAAAAAAAAACAACTCACACGGTTTTGCTTTTTTTGATCAAGGTGGTATTTTTGCTTTTCGCAAATCATTTTTTAACCCTCCGATCAGCGACAGCTTCGATAGCGTTGTATTAGCAACAAGGTCCATAGGAACCTACAAGCATTTGTGTATTAATTAACATACATGTTTATTAAGCATTTATGTTGGCTGTGTAACTGGAGTACCGATGTAAATGTGCTAAGTGTTCAGTACAAACCACGTTGTTACAGCTACAACAATACGCTCGAGTTTTCTGCTGGCGTTTGTACTCTGCAAGACATAAGTGGCACGATGGCCGATTTTTACGCGATGCAAATGAAGGATGGAGGATCCTGGACAGAAAATTTTATTATTTTTTAACGTGGCTTTCAGTTCAACTTACCACAACATCTAATGCTTATATAGCATTTCGAAGTTTGGGATAGCACGTTATTAGTGGATGGCACGTTCTTCTATGTTTGAAATTGCTAATTGTCTCGCCCATAATTTCAAAATGATCGTCGTTTGTCCGATTTTTGCACTGGATTAATTTCATCGTATATTATAAATGAGGCCAATGCAGTAGTATCGATCATATTGTAGAACAATGCAAGCGGCCAATGGTTTGTCGAACGTTTGCATGAATAAGTGCTAAGCATTTGATCCACGGTATCCACCCCAGATTTATGGGCATTGTAGTCCAGAATAACAATTAGCTTTCGCTTATCGTTTGCGTTATCTACATCACAAGTTTAATGCATAGTAGATAACAGCAGAACCGATTTGTTTTTCCTAGGCACATATGAGCACATTGAAACTTTGCCTTCGAAGGATCCAACTAATGAGCTGCTAACAGGGCGCGAGGGTTTTCTTAAAAACTCAAGTCGAACGAACGAGCAAGCCTATGGCTTGCAGAATAAGCCATAAATCGTCAATAGCAGCAGTTTTGATTATGAGTAATCTCTCCGGCCATGTTATCGCATTATCAAAGCGAATAAATTTCGTTATATACATATATGAAACGGTTATATGATAAAGTCGTTTATATATTGGAGCAAGTGTTGGGCCTCATAGTTCCTTAGCAGGCTCGCTGTATGCTCTCAGCATACAAAATGATAACCAAAAAATTATCAAACTCTTTTAGACCAACTGTTTGTACTATTTCTGCTTAGTTGATTGTGCTTCATTCCATGTAGCAAGTACCTGCTTGGCTTTCCAATTTGATTCTTAAATGACGATGTGCGTCATATCTTCGGTGATTAGAGATCGAAAAATGGTAAACGGATCATGAACCAATTTTTCAATAGCCTTGATTTGCCTTTAGTGTAATCGACAATACTATGAGGACGAATGCGACTACTCGTTGTTGGATCTTTGAACTGTTTTGTGCCATTTTTACTTTAACACTTTTTACTTTTATATCACAAAAACTTCACAGTAGCGATGCTTTCTTACAAAACGATAGTCAAACTAACTAACCAGAGCCAAACACGAGTAATTACCCGGGTAAACACAACAATTGCTCAAAATGGGCAGACAGTATGAAAACGGCCGTATGGCACCCAAAACAAGTACGGAAAATCCAAGCCCCGTAAGCTCATCCTTTTTTTTAGAGAAAACGCAAAAAATGAAAACAATAAATAACTTTCTTAGAATAATCGTAAACGGATGCACTAATGATGCCTGCGATACTGCACATGGTTAGTAAACAACCGGAATATGAATAAGGACCATAAAAAAAATTATTTTATTGCCCAATTCATATGAACATGTATCTTTGTTAACCCTACCCCCTTCTTTTCGTAATCTCTTCTCTATTTTACATGAAGGTCGCTAGGGACCTTGTCGCTAATTACCGTACTAAATGTCTTCAAAATGAAAAATCTCGAAATGTAGTGAACGCATTGCTCAGCAATGAGTTTTAATCGCTTCAGCATTGTTTTATTATAGGATTCAGTAAGCATCAAGCTAACATTTGCACAAAAAGATTTGTGAGCATTCAAAAAATCAAAAGGTCCCTAGGGAACTTCTCGCTAATCGGAGGGTTAAAATGCGAAAAAATATTTTTTTTGGACCTATGGCGGCACAAGATATTTCCTCCACAACTATAAGAAAGCCTGACACAAGCTTCACACTTCACTCATCAGTTAAAGTTTTCGGCTTTCCTTCGCGTGGGATATAACACATGGGCTGAAAAGTCAATGCCGTTTTATGGTAAAACACAAAATTTTTGCAAAATTCAACTTTATTTATCAATATCGTTGCCTTCGATTTTTCAATCTTTCGATACCAGTTTTGTAGTACGATTTCTGTTTAGCCTCAAAATAAGCCCCTGTTTCGGCGATTACTTCTTCATCGGTCTTACATATCTTTCCGGCGAGCATTCTTTTGAGGTCTGCGAACAGGAAATAGTCTCTGGGGGCCAAATCTTTAAGATACGGTGGGTGGGGAAGCAATTCGTAGCGGAATTCATTCAATTTTGCCATCGTTTTCATCGACTTGTGACACGGTGCATTGTCTTGATGAAACAGCACTTTCTTTTTCTTCAAATGCGGCCGTTTTCCTGCTATTTCGTCCATCAAACGCTCCAACAACACAATGTAATAGTCGCTGTTGATAGTCTGCCCCTTTTAGAGATCGTCGATGAGAATTATTCCAAAATTCCATATTTCCGGCTTGACTCTGATGTGAAGTGATGGAGCCAAGTTTTATCCATTGTCACATACCTACGCCAAAAATTCGGCTTTATTACGGTTGAACAGCTTTAAACACTCCTCTGGATCATCAACACGTTGTTGTTTTTGGTCGACTGTGAGCAAACGCGGCACCCACTTTGAACAGAACGTTCGCATGTCCAAATATTCGTGTATGATATATCCAACACGCTCTTTTGATATCTTCAGAGCCTCAGCTATCTCGATCAACTTCACTTTACGGTCATTCGTAATCATTTTGTGGACTTTTTTGATGTTTTCATCTGAAACAGCCTCTTTTGGTCGTCCACTGCGTGCATCATCTTCGGTGCTTGTATGACCACTTTTAAATCGTTCGGCTGGTGCAGAGTCCGGGTAACACTTATCAAGCCATTTCTTTGCATCGGCTGCATTTTTTCCCATCAAAAAACAATGATAAATCAACACACGAAATTGCTTTGAATCCATTTTTTTCACAATAACAAAAGTTGCTTCACTCACAACGCTATATCTCGAGAACTAATCGTCCGACAGCTGTCAAATTTATACACGTATCTTTTGAAGATTGGTACTCACTAAATGGTATGGATTTAATTCAAGTGGTGCCTTCTCTTAGAAACGACTTTTCACCCCATGTATTACATATATACATATGATACATAGCTTATCTCTACTTACTTCACCAATGAGAAATTTTCGTAGGGTGCTCCCAACGCAAAGCTTCAATGCCAATGAACCCTAGATACTTGCAGACATTATATCGCTCCTTCACTTAGCAATCATAACTAAGAGTCAAGCAAAAACGTGCTCTCTCTTTAAGTTTTCAGTCATCCAGTAATCAGTATTGTCAATGTGTGTATTGTTTTTGTAATGACCCTCATAGCTACCAAGGCTAATATTTAACCCATCGCATAAGGGACGCGATAGCAATAAAGGTAAGAAAAGATATTTAACGATATATAACGTATTTAACATACTATGTATATACTTGCATGCTGTACATATTTCAATGGAATACTTTCAATTATTAAATTATGACTATTTTACATATTTTTGCAAATCATTTTTAAATATATCATACCAAAGTAATTTTTATCCTAAAAACCTAAATGGTTTCACATATCAAAAAAGTAACACGTTATTAAAATCGACTAAATTTACTATCAATATTATTTGAATTAAAATTTATAAATTGTCACTTTTTCATAAACCACCACAGTACTTTTGGTTAACCTATTGTAGTTTTAGTATGTAAGATTTTAAACTAAACGCAGTCATGATATAAACACATTGACCAACCCTTGTTAAACTGTATAACTAATTATTTTGGCATGCTGTCATGTGGTGAAGTTAAGTACCAGGCGGGTCCTTTCAATTTACGCAAATCGTGCCACCCTTGACAAAAGTAGTGACAATATAAACGCATACATATGTCAGCAATAGTTTTCATCGGGCTGATAAACATCAAATCTCCTCATTCCTATTTCTGCTACCAATTTTGAATAGCATGTGTACAGACCCTTAATGCATGTTTTCCTATTCTATCAGGGGAAGATAATAATCAAAGTGCAACAATGATAAAATCGGGTTTCCGTAACAAATAAATGTCATATTTAGTTTTCGTCAAACTCATAGAGTTGTCACCATTCACGGATTAATAATGCAGTCATTCGGTTTGATTGTTTTGGAATGTTGCAAAGACGCGTGCTTCAATAAAAATAAACATTCGTAAACCTTTAAATGTTCGAACAGGTATAACATCCATACATACATATGTACATATAATGCGCACAAATTAACGAACTTATTTCTTGACATATTTACATTAAAAAGAAAAAGTTTTTAGGGAAAAATACCATATGGAACGTATTTGTATACGAGTTTGTAACATCCATGCAAGCTGAAGAGAAATGGAATATCCACAATATACAAGCACTTGTACTAGTCTCTAATACAAATAATATATAATATTATTAAAGTTAATTGAGACTTTATATAGACTTTAGTGAAAATTTAAACGGTCGAATAACGTATACGATTATTATATTGAGATTTGAAATAAAGATATGCTTCCAGTTATTATGTTTGCATGAATATAGAAAACAAGTTAACAGAAATTAATTAGTTATTTATTTTGAAATCTAAGAATATGTAAAGAATTTACTGTGTTTTTCATTTAACTAAAAAAAAATAATCAAATCTGTGATTTCATCCAAGCATGTATGTATACATTTCAGCATACTGAATAAAATAAACCGGCATACTAAGTTTCCAATCATATAAATTTTATATAGCAGCATCCGCATGTTACCATACATACATGTATTTTTTAAGTTTTTGTTCTCACGAATAAGACAGGATGTTATTTTGAGCCACCCTTTTTAAATCTAGCTTCTGAAATTCAGTAGCTAATTGGACTTTAAATAACGAAATATTCGATTTTTTCCTCATTTAGGATACGATGTGTGGGATAGTTTGGACTCCTATAAGTCCAAAGGCCCAACAGTTCTCAGAATATAATTTTTTGTATCTTTATTTTCTTTTATGTGTTTTCTTCTTTATTATGTATATACGATTATGTGTATTTTTATCCTCTATCTGAAAACAATACGATTTTTAGTAGCTGTCTTACATTGGAATGTGGTGATTTGTATAATACTACTACATATATATATTTAAAAAAAAAAATAAAATGTATGCGTCACATATAGAAAGAATTCTTATTATCATACATAAACATATTAGCATTAGAATTTAAAACAATAAAATATTTATATACGCCTACATATATATACCATATATCCATGTATATATGTCGGATATATTTAATGTGATATAAATGTAAATCCATATACACATTTGTAGAAGTATGTAAGGAAAGTTAAGAGAAACCGAACGAATTTAACATAATTAGACGAATATAGTCTTAAATATTACTTTCTTTATTAATATGAAATTTAAATAAATTTTAAAAATTGACATCTCGTGATTTTCACAAAAAAAAAACGTAAAATAAAACTTGTATACCTATATAACGTAGTAGATCTGGGAAAAACATGTCGTGATTCTGTACTAAAATCAATAAATTTAACTAAATAGTTGTTAATTGAGTATTTATTTTAATATATATATATATACATATATGTATATACATATTTTTTATTATTATAGTGTTTTAATTCTACATCATTGGTTTGACTAAAGCCTTTTATTTTAGTTCTCACGTGCATTCATGTAAATAATAGCCTTAACATTTCCGGAGGTTCTAGCACATGAATATAAACAAGTTGATAGAAAAATTTCTTATGTTGTACAAGTATTGTACAACATTCTTCGATTTAAGATTCTCCTTGATCATACTCTTATTAAATATTATTTATTAATTTAATTAATTCGCGTTTACAGCATTTAATAGAAAAATTATTATTAGTACTACTGTAATAAGAATAGAGGTACATCCTGTAATATGATTAGCAAAAAATTTAAGTACAAAAATCAATCAATTCTACTTATTTTTGTGCTTATGGTTTTCGGTTGAACTTTCGTTATAACACTCAAATTACTCTAACGTACTCACACCATGTCAAACAGCGGTAATAAAGAAACTAATAGATCCAAAACACTAAACCAAAAACAAAAGCAAAGGCGTATTTATTATCTCCTTCACCGTCAGCTCTGTTTTTAACATCACTAAAAACTATGACGCCGGAATGTTTTTCCAGCTTATACAACAAGATCTCTGAACAGATTGAGTTACTAAAGTCATACGTATCCAACTTACAATACATCCTCCCGTATTGCTTTTTCGAAAATACCATCGACGAAAAAATTACACGTATCGAGGTATTCAAGAGTCGCGTTTCTGTATTTGATGACATTCGAAGCAACATCAGCCATTTGCAAATGGAAACAAATATAAAATATCGCAACGGATGCTGTCTTAGTAGGAGAACCTTACCTTACAGAACAAAGTCTTGGAGAAACTTTCGATAGAATCTCCACTGCTTTAAATGTTCAACTGCCTTCCATGGTAATTATGGATGATTAAACAAAGAACCTGTTTCATACACCAGGATATAAATTAATACCTAACAATAGGTAGCTAACTACCGGTGGAGGAGTTGCAGTATATTTTGCGTAAATAAAAAAAACTAAAGATAGTGGTAGAAGTAAGCGATGACAATACTAAATGTCTCATTGGTGTTGCATATAATCCTACCGATGCTACTCCCCAGAGCCATTACTTTCGGCAGTCCAAAGGTATATTGCACTCATTTCTCGATTTTGTTTTCGATTTCGGTGTTGTTTCAGAAAATGATGTAGTCAATACCGTACGAAATTTAAAATCCAATGCTAAAGGAGAAGATGGTGTCTTAATTTGATTTCTGAAAATGATTCTAACTCATATTTTCATATTCATATTTATACACATCATTAATTAACGCACTACTACCTCAACTTTTTAGTTTTTTAAGTTAGCCAAGGTTATTCCTGTCCCGAAAAAACCTCAAGTATTGGAGACGATCTTGACAAACTAATTTTCCACTTTCATTAATTAACATGATCCGTTATCCCCAGCTCAGTCAGACTTCTGTGCAAGCCAAAGCTGCTCGACAGCTATGGTCAAAATTCTTGACGATATTTGGATTTAATATAATATGGGTTTCTGATGATTTTATGTTTGCTTGGTTTCTCTAGGGCTTTTAATCGCTTCGATCATAAGCTACTCTGTCAGAAGCTTAAGCTGTTTGTTGCTTTCAGAGAAAGATCACTGCGCTTAGTTTATAATTATCTTGATAATTGTCATCAAAATGTAGTCCATACGGATATTTTTTATGAAAGACCTACTTAAAATATGTTCGAATATTCAAATCCACCTCTATATAATTGGTCAGTGTGTAAAGGACTAAATATAAACACTACCAAATCATAGGATGTCGCTATACGATTTGTGTTTCACTCACATAGGTATGAAGCTTAAGAAATTATATACAGTCAGAAGGCCCAAAACTTGGATTTTTCAAGACTTTTTCCTGGAAAGACGTTTGTAAAAATTTGCACAAATATTAGGTAGATAGGAAGGATATCCTTCGGAGATATCACGTTTTTGCATTACCAACATTTTCGATTGGAGCACGCTACAGTGATTTGAAAGACAGAAAGAATGCTTAGGCTTAGCTTATCTGAGAAAACACCGCCATCAACCCCGCTATCGTGGATTGACTTCCTCTCCATGAAAGCTTGTTCCTCTCAGAAGGGTCTAGAGGGCAAACTTACATGGATGTCTTTGTCAAACCTTCGTCCAGGTATGGTGTAATTGATTCCTAATATATTAAGAATATTAGAGTGGCCATATAAATTATTTGTTCCATGTGTAGTCACTTTAAGGCCTACTGAAGATTTCGAGGGGTGTCAGTAAAGCAGAATATCTAATGCCGCGGAGGGAGGGCTCCGCTTATACATAGACATGCTATTCTTTGGATTCTGCTAAGTTTCCTGCAGTTGACTGCATTATCTAAGGCCGTCTACCAGACAACAATACCGTAGGTGAGTATTGGTCTTAAGACCGAGATGTATAGCCAGTCTCTTATGCGAGGTTGATGGCCCCATTTGTTTACAATGGTTTTTTACAAGAGAATAAAGCTACTATAGCTTTCTTGAACCTGTCTTGAATGTTAGGTATCCAGTTTAGTTTCCTGTCAAAAATGAGACCCAAATATTTCACTGTATCGGAAAATAGTACCGTTTATTGAGAAGGGTCAATAATTAGAATTTTTTATTTACAAGAAAAGAGGGCAAGATTAGTTTTATGTGGGCTTACTCCCAAACCACTTAGTTCTAGAGAAGGTGAGAAAGGACACCGCCTTGCAGCGTAACTCTGCTGACACATCTATTAGCAGAAGCTTTACTCAGTTTGATGTTGATTATACTATGTACTATTTAGCATAGGTTAGGTTAGGTTTAAGTGGCTGTTGGAAAACCAACCCATTTAAGCCTATTGGCCCATTGTGATGCCAATTGGATCTGTGATCCTCTTACTCCAGAAACCATTTGGAGCTCTTAATCTCTTAAGTCACTTAAGTCGTTGTGCAAGAGGGCCCCTAGGTGGAAGTAGGATTGGTGAGGGATTGTCTCCTCTTCCTCCTTATCCATGCAGCTTCTGCGAAAGTCGTTAGTAAACGTGACAAGCATGTTTACCTATAAGGCAGTGTTCAGTGATGACACCTATAATGGCGCTAAGATGTTTTCTATTTAGAAACTCATGGGGCGATTTAGATCTAGCTTTGGCCAGATTTATTTTGTCGCTATGGTTTGTTCTTCTATTAGCATCCAGCTTGTTTTCACATAGCGATAGGTATACCTATGTTTTCCTTTTCAGGTGTGATAGGTATAGTGGTTCCTATTTCCTATTTCCTTAATTGCCAGAATTCCCGTCTGAAACACGCTACAGTGATTGGGGAGGCGGAAGGAGAGGCTAAGGTTAAGCTTATCGGAAAAAACACTACCACCAACCTCACTGACAGTCTTTAAGCCGTCGGTGTAAAAGTGGATTGAATTGTCAGCCAGGAAGGCATTTTCCTCCCAACAAGGATCTGGAGAGAATGCTCACATAGAAGCCCTTGTCAAACCGTTGTTTGGGTATGGTGTAGTCGATGTTTTCTGGTAGGATTCCTAGTGCGTTGCGAATATTTGCGTCGCCAAAATGTTTATTTGCGCACTGTGAAGTCGCTTTAATGCGAATATGTGCGCTATAAATGTAAGGTGAAATAGTGTCCAGAACAGCGGAAGGAGTAGTCCGTAGGGCTCCGCATATGCCCAGACATGCTGTTCTTTATACTTAACATAGCTTCATGCAGTTCACTGCTTTGTCTAAGGTCATCCACAACACAACCACCCCGAAGGTGAGTATCGGTCTTATGACTGAGATATGTAGCCAAAGGGTGATGCGGGGTTGGAGTGATGCGAGGTTGGAGTGATGCCAGGTTAGAGTGATGGGAGGTTGGAGGCTCCATACGCAACCACCCTGCTACCACCCTCTTCGAGGTACATCAGCAGTTCGTTAACCACTAAGATCCAGAGAAGAGGTCAGAGGACACACCCAGTTTGGAGTGGATAATCCTGCTCTTTAGTATGAGATTGATCAAGTCGCCAATTTGAATATCTACCTTCAGAGCTGACAGCGCCGTCGTGATTGCGGATGTTTTGACGTTGTTAAAGGCGATTCTATGTCCAGGAAAGCTACCATTGTATATTCTCTATAATGTAAAGATCCTTTTTTGCAGTAGGCATGTTGTGCCGTGGATAGGAGTCTAGAAGTAAAGCTAGATCGTATATGGATATCAATCAGTATTTCTAGTGTTTTTAGAAGGAAAGATGATAGACTAATAGGTCTTAGGTCCTTTGGGGCAACATGAGAACACTTAGCTCTTTTTGGAATGAAAACTACATTTACTTCTCTCCATGACAGAGGTATGTGGGATAGCTCTACACAGTACCTCATGATATTTTCAAGCAATTGCAAGATTATATCTGAGGATCTTTCCAGCTCGGCTGGAATTATACCATCCGGCCCAGCATACTTATATGGTTTAAAGCTATGCAGTACCCAGAGCAGTTTGTCTCTTGTGATAAGGCCAGTAGCAAGTTGAGTGATTCGTCACTTGAGGTCGTCCATGAGCCGTCGCTTTTTTTCAAGCAGCTAGGCGTCGAGGTACTTGTTGAAAGGATTTTTTTCTCAGTCGTGATGCCTCAGAGGCTTCAGTGATTTTATCACAAAAGGACATCCAAGATTAACGCTTTGTCGTCCTCAATTCTTTTTTATATGTTTTGAGAGATTGAGAGTAGTAATCCGAAGTTTTCCTTGAGGTTTTTGCTTTTTTGAAAAGTTTCATACAAGCGTGTTTAAGCAACCCCAGTGTAGATGTCCACCAGTATGACTTGTGTTGTCCAGGGGGCTTGAAAGGTCGGGAGAAATACCTTTTAAAAGTTTTTTTCCTGTATTTGAGCCAGTCAGTTTTCCGATAGTAACGAAATGCTGTTTAGCGGGGGGGAGCATTCATTAAATTGAATTGGATGTATCTGTGATCTGAAAGGAGTGTTCGTTATCAAATGATCAATGCGTTCGGAAACAAGCGTGAGGTCAAGCACTTCTTGTCGGTTTCTTGTAATGAATGTTGGCTCATTACCGGTGTTACATACAGTGAGATTAGTATGTATAATGTATTCAAAAAGTGACTCACCTCTATCGTTGGTATTGGTGCTGCCCCATATTGTGTGATACGCGTTGGTATCGTATCCTATGGTGAGGTAATTACCACCCTTTCCAGGTTATCACCAGGGAGAGAGGGCCTATTTGGTCGTGACCCAGATACCGCGATGCTATCCACAAGCTATTTAGCATAAGACTAATCAACTGTAGGTGGCCGTGGCTCAAGTGGTAGTGGACTGGCTTCCAAATCGGAAAATTCGGTGTTTAAATCCCAATCTCGTCCGAAAGACATTATTTCTTCGGTTAACGAGCATCAAGTAAGATGAGTAGTTGACTAGAAATCAAGAACAAGGCAACTTCCACTAAGAATTTAGTCTCCCCATTAAATGTTGGATGCCACCCGTGGAGCGAAATTAAACACTGACCCCAAATACGTTACTTTCTCTCTCTATCCCGTTTTCCAAAAACTTTACACACGCTGAGGCATTATAAGTGTATTCATACCCACTGGAGTGTTAATGGGGGTCCAGAGGCATGAATTTCGGGCGGGTTTTGAAGCTCTGTAAACGAAGCAAAAAATATTTTTACCATCCATTTTTTTATCATTTGTTTATTAATATTTTAAGGCTACGGAAATTAACGGAAAAAAACTCACAAAGTTATAAGCTGGCAAAGTGGGGGGTCTAAAAGAAAAGGGTGTCCTGGCGTGCATGATTTCAACTGTTCTGGTAATCTGAAACAAAAAAGCCGAACGGATTCTTAATTAGTATAGATGCCGCTATAGTCTAAACCTTGGAAAAGTAAAAAAAAAAATTAAAAAAATGGCTGCCGTTTGGAAGAAAAAAAATTTTTTTTGTAATGTTTTTTTAACTCTTCCGGATTTCATAAAAATAGTAAAAATAAAAATTAAAAGAACATTCACACCAAATTTGGAATAAATCTGTTCATTACAACATGAGATATCGTGCACGCCAACTCGAAAAAAGGAGTTTCAAGAAAAACGGTTCCTGTCAGACCGGAGCACACGCCACGTCACAAAAATAGATAAAAATAAAATAATTGAAATTTTGAAAAATCCTTTCAAGGGCATATTCTTGAATCTCTAAACTTTGGAAATATGAAAAAATTGATTTTTTTCAAATTTATAGATTAGAATTTGAAAACTCCCCAAGTGACTCATCTACCTGCAGACTTTAAAGCGTAGTCGTGATTGCGGATGTGTTGATGTTGTGAAGGGCGCCCTCTATGTCAGGAAAGCGAGCATAAATTTTTAATTTTGGTGGATGCTAATGCTTAACTAACTTAAAAAACTAGGGCTTATAAACTTATATCCATTAATTGTTAGGAGGGAATGGTGGAGGAGATCAGTCGATGGATGAAGAGAATGTCAGCGACGTCTTTGCGCTTTTCGAGGGTATTCAGGTTAAAAAGTTTAAGGCGGTCACGATAGGAGGCAAGCTTATCCCAGGAGAGTCCTCGAAGTACGAATCAAAGAAAACGACATTGAATGTTCTCGATTCAAGATATATGAACTCGCTGAAAGGAAGACCACACTTGTCTGGCATATTCGAGAAGGGGTCGGACAAGAGTAATGTAAAGTGACCTTGTCACATAAGGGTTGCAAATTTCTTTAGACCGTCGTTTGAAAAATTCTGGCAAGGAGCTGGCTTTAAGGCTTATCTCATCAATATGCAGCGGAAGTTCAACTCTCTATCGTATAATTTTCCAAGGTCACGAAGGGATTGAACCTGCGGTACAAGTTGGTCATGTAGAGATTGGAGATTTGTTTTTATTATATAATATATATAATATATAATGTTAATAAAGTTATATGGTAAATATGGTATAACACTTATAGCTTGCTCTCATATTCTATTTTATGTAAACGGCAGTCCTAACAGAGCCACGAACGTGAAAGTAATAAATAAAGAAAGTTCAACGCTGTGTCTCAATTTTAACACCTAATACGGCGGAGCCGTACAATAGAAAGTTATTTTATTGTAGAAAAGAAAGTGTATTGAGATATTAAAATAAAAGTAGCATTGTGGCATTAAGGAAACAAAATGGATAAATTTAGAGCACCAGGACCTTTAAGTTTTGAAGGAAATGTGAGTAGTAAATTGACAAAATTTAAAAAGCTTTTTTCGATTTACGACCAGGGAACTACTAAAGGAGAAATTCTTTGATGATGAAGTGAAAATTGCAATGTTATTGAATTTAATGGGTGAAAAAGCCATAGAAATTAATGAGTCATTGGACATATCAGAAGCTAATGCTAAGGTCTACCATAAAGTGGTGGGAAATTTTGATTTATATTGTCAACCAAGAAACTACGTTATATACGAAAGGTTTAAATTTAATTCAAGAGTCCAGCAGCCTTATGAACAATTCAATAGTTTTTTAACGGATATCGTGAGCCAAAGTAAAAATCAGAGAGTGGGATTTAGCCAGAGAGAACAATTTAGCCTCTATAAAGTAGGGAGGAACGATGAATATAATGTACTGTCCTTATCGTCATAAGCCGACGATATGCCCGGCTAAAGGAAAGCAGTGAAATAACTATGGTCAGCTTAATCATTTTTTTATGCATTACCTAATAGAATAGTATATAACGTAGATAACCAAATTACAAGTAATGCAGACAGTTTTAATTATATATATCCAGATGTAAATAATCTCACTATCGAATCGGTTGTAGTTATTTCTATAGATAATAATCGTTCGGTTTGGTATGAGAGGATGGATGTTGGCGGAAAATGTGTTCATCTTAAAATTAATACTGGCACTGAGGTAAATATTTTGCTGACTGAATAGTTTCGAAAACTCTTTATCAACTTCGAGTTACATAATAAGTACAAACATTATGTAAATAAGAAGCCTATGGTGGTTCTAAAATTGATGTTATAGGAATGGCATTTTTGCATACAGGCCACAATGATGTGAAAATAAACACTTGCTTCGCAATAGCGAGTGTTAAATCTACTCCAATATTAAGTGTGAAAACTTGTTTAGAGCTAAAAGTTTAAGGAACATATAGTAAATGAAATTAAATTGCATAAATCTAAGTAGTTAGATTATGAAAAAAAAATGAATTTAATCAAAAACATAAAGAAATTTTTACTGAACTAGGTTGCTATCCCGATAAATGTAAAATTTATTTGAAAGATGGTTTATAAGCGAGCGTTAAAGCTCCACGACGAATTCCAAAGAGCTTAAGGTCGAAACTAAAAAACGAATTGGAGGAAATGGAAATATTAAGAATTGTATAAAAATAGACTCCTACTGATTTTGTCCATAACTTTGTATTGGTTGAGAAACCAGATAAGTCAATAAGTTTATATTTAGATCCTCGTGAATTTAATTTAAACATTAAAAAAAGCATTTTAGAATTCCAAAAGTTACATTCAGTCAAATGATGATAATGATTTAGATTCTTCTCTTAATGAAATTGTGCATAGTATTGAAATTGCAGGCAATCGAGGTTATCTTATCAAAAAAGAAATGGAATGTGAAAGGAACTAAAACTAACACATGGACTGAAAAGTTTTATAGTAAAACACAAAATTTTTGCGAAATTCAACTTTATTTATCAATATAGTTGCCTTCGAGGTCGATACACTGATTGAAATGATTTTTCAATCTTTCGATACCAGTTTTGTAGTACGATTTTGGTTTAGCCTCAAAATAGGCCTCTGTTTCGGCGATAACTTCTTCACCGGTCTTAAATCTCTTTCCGGCGAGCATTCTTTTGAGGTCTGCGAACAGGAAATAGTTGCTGGGGGCCAAATCTGGAGAATACGGTGGGTGGGGAAGTAAATCGTAGCCGAATTCATTCAGTTTTGCCATCGTTTGCATTGTCTTGAAACAGCATTTTCTTTTTCTTCTAATGCGGCCGTTTTCCTGCGATTTCGTCCTTCAAACGCTCCAACAACACAATGTAATAGTCGCTGTTGATAGTCTGTCCCTTTTAGAGATAGTCGCTGAAAATTGTTCCATGTGTGTCCCAAAATACGGATGCCATAACCTTGCCACCCGACCGTTGAGTTTTTGGTCGTTTTGGACGACGTTCATCGCTTGCTCGCCACTCAACTGACTGCCGACTTGACTCTGATGTGAAGTAATGGAGCGAAGTTTCATCCATTGTCACCTACCGACGCAAAATTCGGCTTTATTGCGGTTAAACAGCTTTAAACACTCCTCTGCCACTTTGAACAGTCCAAGTGTCCATGCACGTCCATTGCGTGCATCATTTATCAGCAATGATAAATCAACACACGAAATTGCTTTGAATTCATTTTTTTTTTTTTTCACAATAACAAAAATTGCTTCATTCACAACGCTATATCTCAAGAACTAATCGTCCGACAGCTGTCAAATTTATACACGTATCTTTTGAAGGTTGGTACTAACTGAAAATGGTATGGATTTAATTCAAGTGATGCCTTCTCTTAGAAACGACACGGACTTTTCTGCCCATGTATTACTTATTCGAATGTTCAAAACTGGATGGCTAAATGAGATAAAAAAGATTGATCGTTTAGTTAAAAAGCACTGACCTTTATGATACGAAATTTACTAAGAGAATGAAATACTATTTTTCCAAAAACGTGCTATTGTCCCAAAAAGTTTGCAAGCACAATTGCTTCAAACACTTCACAAAGGTCATTTAGGTATGATAAAAACCAAAGCCATGGCGAGTATGTCTATTTATTGACCAAATATATCTTCGGGTATTGAAGGTGGAGGCGATGGCCTGATGGTTGGCTCACTGGCTGTCACTCTAACCTACCTGGGATCGAGTCCCGGGAGGAGCTCAACAGCAAAATTTTTCAAAACGGCCTCACCCTTTCAACGGGCAATAGCAAACCTCCGAAAGTCAAATTCTGCTTATGAATAAGCTTCTCAGGAGAGCCGTTCGGTACGGGCAATAAACAGTAGGCCCTGCTCAAGAGTGTAAAAATTCACAAAGTCAGAAACGCAAATGAGTGCGAGAAGCTAGGCTTTGGGCCCACACCGGGCTGTCGCGCCAAAGTATTTATTTACTTATCTTTCAATGTGAAGTTTGTGAAAAACTTCAGCGCTTAAATGTGAAACTCTCATTAATTCCACAAGAAATTAGGTATAATCAATTTTTTAAAGTAGTTTGTGATATTTTAGAATTTCAAAACAAGCCTTATCTCGTGCTTGTTGATTATTTTTTAAAGTGGTTATAAATAAAACCAAATGCTATTAAAACTACACTGTTGGTTAGCTTTGCTTTGAAAAATATTTTTTCAACTCATGGTATTCCAAACCAAATAATTTGTACTAATATGCCTTTTAATTCCTACAGTTTTAAGAAATGTTTGGAACATGACTGTAACAACGTTAAGTCCTATGTATCCTCGCTCGAACAAATTGTCAGAAAAAAAGTGCATAATGCAAAACAATCACTAAAAAAAGCATATAAATATAGAAAAGACATTTTAAGTGCGTTATTATCTTATAGAAACTCACAAATAACCGGTACTAATGCTACACCATCACAGTTAATGAGCAGAATTTTAAGATCTAAAATTCCTATTCAAGAAAATTCTTCAAGACCTACAATTTTTGAAAACCTTTTAAATACTTTAAAAGAAGATCAACCAAACTACAAAAGTTTCCATGACAGACACGTTAGAAATAAAAAAGAAATGAATTTGTTAAAGAAGTAAACGTAGTAATACAGCGAAATAAAATTTAGGAGCCAGCTCAAATAGTTAAACCCCACATTACTCCTAGGTCATATATTGTGTAAACTGAAGATAATTGTTTACTGCGGCGGAGTTCAAGTCATTTGAGAAGATCATGAGCCTCAATTTTGAATTGCCGGATAGTCAACACAATTTAAACGACAACACCACACCTAAACTTGCCAAAGCAAAATAATAAAGATGATAGAAAAAGTTCTCCATCTGGTTACCATGTAACTAGATCAGGTAGAGAAGTAAAGCCTGTTAAAAAACACACTGATTCAAGAGTTTCAATTACTCTTGTATATTAATAAATGTCAATCAAGCATTTACTAAATTATGAACATATTATAGGATACAATATTATTGCATATAATATGATATGTATGTATATTATACAATAAAAAAAAATCATGTTTCAATAAGTAATGTACTCTTTTTAGAAATGTATTTTTATTTTTTTTAATTGACTTAAACTTACAAAAAAAAAATATTTTTTGAATTAAATTTATTTCATTAATGATAACATCTTAATGCGGGCGATATTATATTTGGTATATGGTATAACATTTATAGCTTGCTCTCATGTTCTATTTTATGCAAACTGCGGTCCTGACAGAGCCATGAACGTGAAAGTAATATGTAAAGAAAGTTCAACGCTGTGTTTTGACATTTGGAGGCATTAAGTTCAGAGACAATCTAACGAGGTCTTTTTGAAGCGGAATAGACTATTAGGGTTAAGAAACAATTTTGTAGAACTTAATGTCGTCGGCGTTAATGGATAGGGCGCAGTGTTAAATAGATGGTTTATAGTTAAAATGAAAAAGAGGGGACATACATGGCTGCATTGTGAGACACAGGAAGTGCCTAAAAACAGGGTTGAGAAGGCTGACCTAAAACGAATGCTATAATAACGGTCTCCAGATAAGAAGATATCCATTTAAACAATATGGGGTCAAGCCCGAAGGTAGACAATTTGAGAAGGATCAATTGATGAAATATTTGATCGAAGGCCTTAGCAGAATCTGTAGCAATAACATTGAGTTCGTTGCCATTTTCTAGGGCTGAAAGCGCAAAAGATATGAATTCAAGTATGTAAGTATGTTTGTAGTATATGGTGATTCATCGTGAGCTTTGATTTTCAATAACGCGTGATTCCTATCAAACTGCTTTGTCATTTTTGTTCAGTATCGTTTCGCAAGTTATGATGGAAAGACTCACACCACACAAACATCTCCAAATTGTTTAGCTATATTAATTATTATTATCAAGGGAAACGATACATGGGGTACTTTGCCCATGTGGCGCGTCTTACTCGACCGATAGCAGTTGTAGCTGAGAGTTTTCGCGAAGACCGTGATGAATCGATTCGTCGTCGTTCTCAGCAGCTTGGCTTAGCGTTTTCGACAACTTGGCGTGTTTTACGTGAGAATCTCGGCCTAAAAGCGTACAAAATTCAACTTGTGCAAGAATTAAAGCCAGGCGACTTGAATTTGCGTCATATTTTCAGTGAATGGGCTCTGGAAAAACTCAATGAAAATCCGGTGTATTATCGTTAAATTTTATTCATCAGTACAAGTGATGTACGCTTTGCAAGGCGTCCACGTCGTGTAAAACTGTGTAACAAGTTTCCATGGGGCGGCGACAGGAGGAGTTGACGTTGCAGCTGTTATATCACCATAAGATTTTTGATCGAAGGGCTGGTTGGAGGTTGGGTTGTCGGCACTGGATGTGGCAATCATTCGGCTTCGGTTTGAAACAATTCAGCCAAATTGAAATATTATAACTATTGTGCAGCGGGGGATGTATTGGAAGACCATCAGTTTTGTGACATACTGTTTTGATGAGGTTTTCCAAATCATCCGACACTCTTTTATTCGTATTGAATTCATCATTGAACTCATTGATAAAATCAAGCATGGATTCGTAATACTTCGAGAGTGGAAGATTTTATGTTGCAGATTGGATGTGGGTGGAAATGAATACCTATGTCTTTCCGTAGAGAGTGGATGAAACTACACGTTTTCTTGTTGGAATCCATCATTTCGGAACCGATAGATATAAATTCACTTAACACTTTGTCGAAATGGCGTTGGATGTTTCTTTATTTCTGGATCTTGCACTTTCTAAATTCAATTGAGCGCGCTATTAGTTTTTCGATACTATGACCAAAGTCTTCGGCACATCTCAAATTTTGTTCAAAGATTCATAATTTATCAATCTGACGAGTGAGATACGATTGGATTCATAAGAGTCACTGAGGCACCTAATTGCAAGGAGCCCATATGAGAGAGATACTGATACACTCTTCACAAAAGAACAGCAGATTTTACGAAAACTCTTTAACGAAGACCGTGCTTGTTTTATTTAAGCCGACACAAATAGCATGGAATATTTTATCGCAGATCCCCTTACAGGAAACAAAGCCAGCATTATTGTCGTTAATGGAGCAGTTACTTAACCCACAAGAAGACATGACGAAGACCAAGAAAACAAAAGGCAACGAAAAAAAAACAATTGCAGCGAAAATAAATAAAAAATGTACAAAACGCACTGTCGCGAAATTAGCAAACTAGTAGGTCAGAAATTATTGTTATTGGATTGGTTGAACTAGAATAAGCGAAATCACAACTATCACAATTCACTTCTATGGAGTAAAATAAAATGGCGACTGAATACAGTGGCAGTTTGAACTGAACATTATGTACTCTCTTCATTGTAGGGATCGTTCGATGTGTCTAGTCAGTGAATGCAGATCAGTTTCTACCGATTTTCCTTTACAGTAGGCATGTTGAATCATTGACAAAAGGATTGGATCAATTATAGCTCGTATATGGGTATCAATCAGTCGTTCTATAGTTTTCAGAAGGAAAGATGATAGACTTATAGTCCTGAGGTCCTTTGGGATGACATGAGAGCATTTTCCGACTTTGGGAATGAAAACTACGTTGACTTCTCTCCATGACAGTGTTATGTGGATCAGTTTGAACTGAACATTATGTACTCTTTTTGTTGTAGAGATCGTTCGATGTGGCTAGTCAGTGAATGTAGATCAGTTTCCACCGATTTTCCTTTACAGTAGGCATGTTGAGTCATTGACAAAAGGATTGGATCAATTATAGCTCGTATATAGATATCAATCAGTCGTTCTATAGTTTTCAGAAGGAAAGATGATAGACTTATAGTCCTGAGGTCCTTTGGGATGACATGAGAGCATTTTCCGACTTTGGGAATGGAAACTACGTTGACTTCTCTCCATGACAGTGTTATGTGGATCAGTGCTACATAGTTACTCATTCTCGAGCGTAGGCAGGATAATGTCTGAGAACCTTTGTAGCTCGGCAGGTATTATACCGTCTGGACTAGCAGACTTGTATTGTTTAAAGCTAAGCAGTACCCAAAGCAGTTTGTCTCTTGTAATCAGACAATAATTTTGATCACGGTTATAGTCGTCCTGTCTTGGTTACTACTGGCCGCGAAAAGGGATCTACCTGGAAAGTAAGTGTCCAGCAGCAGGTTGAGTGATTCATCACTTGAGGTTGTCCAAGAACCATCGGTTTTTTTCAAACAACTACTATAGGCAGTTTTTTTTTATATACCAGATGGGATGAAAAGTAACCACCTTGGGGATGAAAACAAATTTTTTAAAAATGTTTTTTTTATTTTATTCAATATAGTCCTCTTTTAGTTTGATACATTTATTCTAGCGATTTTCCAACTTCTTGATCCGGTCTGAAAAGTAATTTTCCGGAAGGTATTTTGAGGTTTGGGAAGAGATAATAGTCAGAGGGAGCCAAATCGGGTGAATACGGTGGATGCGAAAGCAATTGGAGCCGTAAGTCATTGATTTTAGCCATGGTTGCGATTCTCTTGTGTGCCGGTGCATTGTCTTGCAAAAACAAAATGTTTTTTCGCTTCATGTGAGGCCGTTTTGCAGCGATTTTGGCCTTCATTCGCTCCAATACTGCACAGTTATACTCGCGTTGATGGTTTTTCCTTTTTCGAGGTAATCCACGAAGAGTATGCCATGACAATCCCAGTAAACCGACGCCATAACCTTTCCGACCCATCGAGCTTCTCTCGGCCGCTTGCCCAAAATATGGCGTGTGCGCTCAGTACTAATCTTTATGGTATCTGCTAGTTCGCGCACCTTCATTTTCCGGTCAGCCAACACCATTTCATGTATTTTTTTTTGACATTGTCCTCTGTAAGCGCATCGGAGGGCCTACAGCTGCGGACTTGATCGGTAGTGGAGTTGCGGTCACCACGAAACTCTCGAAACAAATATTTGACGGTGTAATCTGACGGAACATTAACCCCATAATATTTATCCAACTTTTCTGTTGTTTCCTTCGCCGTTTTGCCTCTCAAAAAATAATGTTTTATGAGAGAACGAAAATCGGTTTTTTTCATACTCAATATGATGCCAAACACGTCAAAAACAATCAGCTGTCAAAAATATGAACGGACTTCAAGGCACCATAACCTTTTTTGCAGTAGCAGCGCATTCTGGCGGTCAAAGAGGTTACTTCTCACTCCCAGGGCGAATGTTAGCGTCGCACCCGATGATGAGGCCAGTTTTTAGCCTTACAGCTTCCAGTGCCAAATTTCTAGGTTATCATCAGAGGGAGAGCAACGGTCAGGGTTGCGGAGGTTAAAAAGGCATTAAGGCTTTGATTCTGAATGCCTCAAACAAAAGTTGAATAAAACGACTTATAGAAACTTTTTAACTATTTCTTAGCCATTGGCAATTCAGTTGAAGACAAAAATCTATAGAGTGGTAACCCTATGACTCGACCGTCTGGTTTTGTTTTTGCTACAATACAAAAGTGATCTCTAATGGCACTATTCTACATTCCAGTATTGGACTCATCAATTAGTCATTAATTTCATAATAAAAAAAAAACCGTTGGCGAAAGTGTGTATGCCACTGCAATGATAATGACGACCAAAAACTAGATTTACTTTTAACATTAGAACATTAGAAAAAAAAGAAGCATAAACAGCATAAGGAATATGTTTTAGTCATAGGGTTAAAACAATATGTTTGGAAAACTTAAATTCAAAAGATTGTACTAAATTCAAATAAAAATCACATTAATAATTTAACAATGAACAAGTATTATTCGTTTTTCAACATGCTGGCCTCGCTGAAGGAATTTCAGTAAAATAGTAGGATTGCTAACTTGGTGACGGGACGCTTGAACTCTCCTACATGTTCATCTTGGCCTGGGTAGAGTTTGATAACTCTGCCTAGAGACGATCGTGAAGGTGGCAGGTTTAGTTCCTTAAGAACAAATATATCGTCAGTTAAAAATTCTTGTAGGTTCTCTCCATTTTGGGCGCTGTTGTAGGGTTGTTTGGTGTGCCATTTTCACCAGAAACCCTGCATCATATTTTGTAGAAATTCTCATCTTCTTAAACGATTTACAAGTGTTTCCAGATAGCTTGCCTCAGACATCCCGGTATATTGCTTTTCTATAAGAAAATGAGAAGGTGTTAATACATCAAGTTCTTAACCTGATGAAACACCAAGAGGCCTGGAATTTAAAAGGGCTTCGATATGTGCTAATATTGTACCTTTACATTTCTTCGAATGTTATCAGATTATTTCCAAGAACCCGCTACACAAAGCCCGCCGAAATGAGGACTGTGCGGTGGGATAAATTTCCATTATCCGAGTGCATTACCTTACATTTTCCACGCCTCGCGATTAACCTTTCGAGCGCATCCAAAAAGGCATCCGTAGTAAAATCTGAAACCAGGTTAAGATGTGCCTTGTTTGTCATACAGACAAATAACGAAATGTAACCCTTCATCAGTTTAGGTTTTCTTCCTGTGGACAAACAAAGAGTTTGAGGCCCAGGGTGGTCACAGCCTGTTTAAGCGAAAGCAAATGACTGTTTATACGTGATGATGGCAAGCTCCCCATAAGTTAAAACGTATACTGCCGATGACGAAAACACGTAATGCAATCGTGAACTAGTTTTCGGATTAGGTCCCTGCTCCCCACGATCCAGTGCTCCTAACAAATTAAGGCAAAAAAACCCGAAACACCGATGTGAAGAAAGTTTATGTGTGCATCCAATAGAATAAGCTTGGTAATACGATGGTTTTTGGGCAAAATCCTAGGATTTTGCTATGACTATGAAGGACATCTCTTGCTTTTGAAATTCTTCCACCGACACACAACAAACTGACACCATCAATAAAAGTCGAGAGCGAGAACAACTTGGATACCTTTTGAAACATACCGATTAGCCTTGAGAGCAGTTAATTCGGCCTGGAACGCCCACACGAGGCAGGTTTTTTAGCGAAATGAAGCTCTGATACCGTAAGTTGTCTTTAGGAACACGACATAACCTTATGAAGCGATGAATATATCCAACGATTCTTATGAGCTTTCTCCAAGCTGAGAATTTAAATGAAAGATTTTGGAGAAAATGTTCAACCGCAACCGAAACGTTAACCGCAACATTCCTTTTTCTCTTCTCCAGAATTTGTTCAGTCCCAACTCCGCGATTAATTGGCTAGTAATCTAGCTCCTAAGTCTAATCATTCTACCACATAACAAGATTTATTAACTCGTTGGGTGCAAGACCCCGGAAAGCACAAGCAGCTGTATTTTCAAAATAACACTCATGATTCCAAGATTTAAACGACGTCAGCACAGACGAAGCGATGCAAGCGATATCCTATACAGACGTTAACCAAATTTTGTTGAAGGGGGGTTCCCATGTGAAGCATTTCATTGAGGTTAAAATTCATGGTATCTTTATACGAATCATCGAGAACGAGGCGAATTTTGTTTGTAATGACAGCGTGATGGGGCAGATAGAAATTTTTTTCTAAAGTAGATTCTATTTCATCATTTGGAATACGTTCCATATGTCCTAAATCCAAATAAGCTTTCATAAATTTATGATTCTACTTTAAGGTCTTCATTACGTGCAAGGAGTCTACACAGGGTTCGAGACAGGGTGTTGGAAAACATTACGTTGTCTTGTCAAAACGGAAGTTCTACCATTTACTTATTGTCCGATGTTCGAGTAAGGGTCTTGAAAAATTTTGTATCTACATCATCCTCGCTCAAAGTCCAAGAAACATTAGGCAGAATCTCCTCAAATTCCCAAAAAAAAAAAAATTTAAAATCGCATCAAGGTCAACACCTGCGTGCAAAGAAATGACAGGTTTATCTGACAAACAACCCGTTACAACCCATCCAAAGATTGTCTCATGAGCAACGACCATTTTTTCTTCATCCAAGCGATGACCGCCTTCTAGAATACTCCAAGCCTTGTCAGCCCCTAACAGAATCTCCATGTGATCTGGTCTATTGAATCCTGCATCTGCTGATTGAAGATCTTCGAGAAAAGTTAAGTTAAGTTCGGACGGAACCGATAGTGTTTGCGAAGTTATTTCGCTGAAGGCTATGTAGGCTCCAATTTCAATAAATTACAGACTAATACAAGATTTCAAAGTTAAATTTACCGCAGCTTGAGTCACACCAGCTTTAACCGAGGAGATTCTAGATGTACAATAAGTAAACGAGCATGGGAACGACAAGGCCTTTTACTATGACATATAGAACGCTCGCGATTCATATTTCATGTGGTTGCTTACGGCCGATACAGCAGAGTTGCGGGTATCACCCATGACATTGGCAGAACTAGTATAACAAGAATATTTGTTTGTATTATCGACGTGTACTTAGCTATGATGACGAGCATTCGACACCGCCTCAACTGGCAATTCAGCTCAAGACAAAAATCTGTAGGGAGGTAACCCAAGGGCTCGATGGTCTGGTTTGGTGGTTGGTAATCTCAAAATCTTATCAAAATTAACCATACACATCATCAATGGTCCGATATTGATTGGACAATAGAATTGCAGTAATCATTAATCAAAAAAAACTGTTCGCGAAATTATGTGTGCCACTGCAATGATAACGATGACCAAAAATTAGATTACTTTTACATTATTATTTAGATTACTTTTAACACTAGAACATTAGATAAAGAGGAAGAATAAACAGGAAAAATTGGATTCGTTGCTGTCCATTTCTGGAAAGGATATCGACTCTCCAAGATCTTAGATTGTATTTGAAGTTTCAGTTAAAGAAAGAGGAGGTTCCTTATCAGCATCGAGCTCATCCTTTTTATAAATTTAATTGACTTTAAATCGAACCGAATCATGCCTTTAATATAGTTTAAGCTAGAGGGTTAAGGGATTTCTTATTGATCACAATCAATGCGCATCTATAAAGGCCACTTAGTTCTTCCAGTTTCGGGACTATCCAGTCTTGAGTCGGCTTGCTGAGCCTGATGATCTTCAGAATGCTTTCTGGGGAGGAGGGTTCGTCTGCGGGATCCAGGTGCGGGTTCTAGGGATATTCTCCTACGAGAATATCACGACTTCGAGTGGCTTTGGTGAAAAGATCGAAATATCTTTGATAAGCACATGCGATAAACTTGACATGACCTTGGTGCTAGCCAGCGTCAATTTTCCCACATGATGGACAAGAAGTTACCCGAAAACATTAACTTGACGAGCTGCCACCGTTCAGGTGTTATCGATCTGTCGGTGTCGTTTCTATCGAAAGAATTCAGAAATGTGCTGTTGGATGGCCCAGGGATTTTGGTGTTGTAAGTTTTGGGTCTCTTTGAAACCCGGTACGGTTTCCTCCAACGATATCTGGTGCTTGTTAGCAATGGGAGCAGTGTAGCAGGTGTACAAGCCTCGGGTTTTTTTTGAGATTGTGACACTCCTATTTTTGGAGATGCTGGGCTTTCAGCCAGGTTGCTTCTCGGCACAGGTCGTATGATACCTTGATCCAGCCCAGGGGGGAAAGGAGTGATTGATATGGTGCGGGCCATCCTTTAGTTTCAGCACTCGTCTGGAAAACTTCTCGAGATTCATTGACCTTACCCAGCCCCTACAATTTGACAAGTTCGATACTCAGAGTAGAGGTGTACACATATTATGGTAACATTTAATTTTATTTTAACATTTTTTATTTGTAAACATAATTATATTGAAAGCTGATTTCCGGAAGCTCCTCTAAAAAAAGGCGTCTTGTGGTGAGCACGATTGGACTGGATCGTCTGAAATGGAAAAACCAACCAAACAAATAATAATAATATTTTTTGACCAAATAGTGGCTTCTCAAAAAAAATATCAATTTTCAACAAAAATTTAGGCTTTAAATTGTATATCAAATGGAAAATATTTATCGGTGAGAAAAAACCTTCTATTAAATACTAAAAAATATACTTAAAAAGCTTATGTTTAAATTTGAGGCTCGTTGGCTCAGCGGTTTCCGAGAAATCTTGCTCACCGACTTTAAAAACACAGTTTTGAGAAAAACGCGTTTAAAGTTTTAAGACACTACAGTAAAGAATTTTTCTTCTTTCAACTTACATCGAGTCATCTAACCCAGGCCCATTTAATAAACCGTCCGTTCCTTCGGCAGCTTCTAATATCTCGAGTTATTGTTGTCTACGGATCATTCTTCCCCTCGTGTGCTCACATGCGCTGTGTGGTCGGAGATCGTCACGCGCTGTGCATCCTCTCTTTTGGCATATGAATGTGCATTGGGCCCACGTGAAATCCCTATTGCAGTCATATAATACAAGAATGATGCTGTACCGTAATTGAATATGCAGACAGCATGTATGTAGCTAATTCCACAGTTTTCGAACCAGCCGGAATTATTTTTGCAGAGATTTTCCATTTGAGTTGATTGTAACTTTCGCTGTTGTTTTGGGTGAAATCACTCACACATCTTTCTAATAAATTTTCATTTCTACGATCTGTATAAATCAATAATCAATAAATTAAATAAAATTGAAACCAAGTCCTTGATGACAAGCAGTTTCAAACTTAACATTTCTGTCACAGATTTTACACTCCACGTATTCGGAAATTGCTGGAAACACTGTAATTAAGCTCAAATTCTTAATTTCATCCCCTTTAGCTGTTTTTAGAATTAACACATTTTTTCGCTTCTTCGGTCTCGACTTCTGTATTTTAGAAGGTTTTCTCATTTCTCTGCTACACTTCATTTTCACGAAAAAATCACAGAAAAAAGTATAACCGATCTCACAAATTTACTGCTTGGCTTAGCTGTTTAGACTGACTACCATAGTTGAAATAACTTTAATAGCAAACTCTACTCAGCTTTTGCAAACACCTAACCATCGCACACACACACTATAAGTGAATTACCAACGCATTAAATGTTAAATTTCTATAACCAGTCAAAATTTGTTAAAATGAAAGCAATTTACAAGTAAAGTTGCTGGAATGATGGAACGAGAGCAATTTACAAGTAGAGTTGTTAGAATTAAAGCGACTTGCACGTAAAGTTCACTATGGGTGTGTAATAGGAATGCAATTTTTTGAGTAAAATTGGCGATCAGTGAAAAGTGAGTTTTGTTTTTCCAATATCTGGAAAGTTTTTCATCTATGTTAGTTCATTTATGCTGACTACTGCTCTTCAATATTTGTCAGTTTGGGACAAAAAAAAGTTGAATTTACCTTAAAGGTATAAAAAGAACGGTTACTTCATGCATTTGAATCAATTTGTAGGGTACATTTACAATATGCAAGTAAATAAAAGGGACAGCGTTCTAGATAGCGTTCAGCTGCCGTTCTGGCCTTGTACTTTCAAATCCTCTGACATATTTTTACAAAGGAGCGTGTAACTTCGTTAGTATTCGTCGGATTGACATGAAATTGTTTGTTTTTTTTCTTAAATATATGTACATTACTATAAAAAAAATTGATTTTATGAAAACTTTAACTATATTAAACTCATTAGCTTCAATAATGCCTTATTTTTGCCTATAATTATTAACGCC
The DNA here is from genome assembly GCA_907269105.1 of Volucella inanis. Classification (NCBI taxonomy): domain Eukaryota; kingdom Metazoa; phylum Arthropoda; class Insecta; order Diptera; family Syrphidae; genus Volucella; species Volucella inanis. The sequence goes on along the minus strand of OU026155.1, from coordinate 54,983,156 downwards.
GCCATGTTTTTCTGCAAGCCTGACTTTCACTCTTAACACAAATTACTTGTTGCTCTTAACGAAATTTTTAGGTATACGGGCTGCGTCTATACAAATACGATTCACAATATCACACGTCTGTTCTTGTATCCTCATTTAAATAATTTTTTAATTTAAAATGCTGTGTATTTATTACATAAAACTACACAAATCAGATGTACCACCTATTTAATTAATAAGATACAATTAATCTAATCTAACAGAACGCAAAATTTTATAATTCTCTTCTTCAATTACTTTAACTCATCGCGCTTATTCTTCAACCACGCTACTAGGGTTTGGAACTCCCTACAGCGACAGCAACAAAGTCAATAATAGGATCTCAAGCATTCCGAAATACCGCGTTAGAAAGTATAAACTAATTGCAACAACCCCTTTATTCTTCCATTCATCACTATTTTTTAATATTCCGTTTACTTTTCTTTGGCCTTTCACCTTTCATTATGTAATTTAAAATTTGTATCAACTAATGTCCTTTATTTTATAATATAAATGTTGTATTAATTACCATTGAATTAATGTAAGAGTACTATAACAGACAAATTGTAAGTCATACTTGTACAGTTTTTAAAATACATAAATAAATAAAAACATAAATAAATAAAATTTCTTCAAATGTAATTATTTTTTCAGTTACCTGCAACAACGGAGCTCTTATCTTCTTGAATCGAAATAACTTAGATATAATATAAACCGATGTAAACCATTGCTGTACATTCCTTTCAATATACCAACAAGAAGAAAATTCATCATTAGGGTTGACAATTAACATTTGCTGGATTATCTTAAAGTGAGTACGGCTTACAACATAATCCCCGTTAATTCGCCAATTTTATGCAACACCTACAACAGCAATCTTGTAGGGGGCCATGGCCCCGAAAGGTAATTTTTTTTAAAATTAACATGTGCTCAGCAATTTTAACAGTACTCATACTCTTTCAGTTGTTAAGTTAGTTTTTCTTCGTGCTTCAAGACTCGCTGAAATTTTTAGACTCTCGAAGCGTGACTTTGATAAGATTAAGCGATGTTGCGAATATGGAACAACATGGCCTACTATTTGCTTGTCAAAATGCAGCCAAATGACTTGGCTGGATAAATATGTATGTTTTATTAATCATAAAAATATTGCTCTGAACAGAACCGAAGCTGGTTTTGCTCTTACAAAATGACTACTTTATAGCAACCAAAGTGATGCGAGGATGAAAATAATATGTTATGTGGCCTCTTATCAAGTCCATGCTTATATTTGAATGTCCTATGAGTAAATTAAATTATATCCTTATAATGTTTTGTATAATAGAGTAAATCTCGATCATATCCATCGCAGTAGTACTGTAGGGAGTCGCGACATGGCGACACCAGGAATTTTAATGGTTCGCTGAAGGAGAGGAAACTGCATACATACTTTGTTATTTCTAAAGTCGGATTGTGTAATTTTTTGAACCGCGGCCGGGTTACAAATAAAAGGTATACGAATATTTAAGATAGTTCTAAGATTATAACATGTAAAATATATAAATGATTGATATATACATGTATAGTATATTATAAAAAATCTAACATAATAACAGTCAAAATAAAATAAAAAGAGAAAAAGTATATACGAGTATTTTGTTATCAGGTGTACCGGTATAGAGTGAAAGTTTTTTTTGTGAAAATAAAACACTAATTTTTAATGAGAAAGTACAAAATATTTTACTCAAAGTATTGGCAATTTATGGATTCCACGTCAATAAAACTGTTCGTCTTTTGAAGCAAACCAAAAAGTCACCCAATTTTCGACTTCCTCGTAGAATGCGTGTCCCATCGATGAAAACAAATGGCAGTCGGAAGGAAAAAAGTCTGGTGAATACGGTGGGTAGCATTTCCCAGCCAAGTGCTTTGGTTGTATATTGAACCAGTTTTGCTTTGTGGGCAGGTTCATTGTCATGGAGCAAAATTACCCTGCCGTGCCTTCTGGGCCATTCTGGTCGTTTTTCGATCAATTCATAGTTCAATTTGATCATTTATTGTCGGTAGAGATCTCTATTAACAGTTTCAATAGATTTTAAGATCTCATGTTAAACCACACCTTTCTGGTCCCACTATACATACAAAATTGTCTTCTTGCCGAATAGATCTGGTTTTGCAGTCGAAGTTGATGGTTGTCACGGATCTATCCATGATTTTTTCGGTTGAGGATTCTGAAAAAAGAAATTTATTTTTCATCGCCAGTAACAATTCAATGAAAAACTAATTTTTTATCGTGTCTTTGAAGCAAAATCTTACAAGTGGTTTTTCGTTTTTCCCCATAGCTTTTTAACGGTCGAAAATTGTTTTTTGTTTAACATTTAACATTTCTGACACTCAAAGTGTCATCTTCATTCAATATTTTATGCAATTCGCCGTCTTCAAACTTTTTTGGTGGTCTTCCACCTCCTTCATTTCTCACATAAAAATCGTTATCTCTGAACCGTTGAAACCATCTTTTGCATAATGCTTTGGATAGAGCATGCCTCGACAAGCATTCGATGCTACTCTGCAGCACTTGTCTTCAAATGAAAACAAAAAATTAATGTTTTTCGCAAATCATCATTTTCTGGTACAAAATTCGACATTTTTAACACGATGAAAATATATGATGTTGTTTGCTCAGTGACTTGATGTCTACTAAATATGTTTGGCAGGTGTTATAGCAACCAAACAAAAAAAAAAATAAGGGCCGTTCACAATAAATGTTCCCTATCGAGACATTTGTATCATGACGCTCACTTCATAGCAGTACACCTGGTATGTAAAGTAGATTAACACAGTTTAAGTAGGTTAAAGATTAAGGTACATAGTTTTAAACTGTATAATATTCAAACGACAAAAGTAATGTTGTAAAAAATGGTATTATGAAATTAAGAAACAAAAATATTGTAAGTTAGAGCTTAGAATTTGAATTAAATAGAATATAAAACTTAGCCTAGAGCGTCCGAATAAAGACATTAAGTTGTGCTCATTAAACAGTGGCGTTGTCTAGCATAAAGGTATAATTGATTTTAAATTAATAAGAATGTATTTAAAATGAAATGAAATGATGAATGAATTTTACCAAACCTCAACGACTTTTTTTTAGCATCATAATTCTTCAATTAATTCTCTGTAGTCAGGTTTTATCACATTCTAATTTATTTCTAGGTAATTCATATATTTATTTATTAATTTATTTCGGATTTATTTTATGCAAAATACGACCATTACATTTCTTCATATCGCATGCAAGTGCCGATTTTCAATGTTTATTGGCTTGTGAGTTCCTGGAATCATTATCAAAATTAACATTCACAAGAGTGCAGCTGAATATTAATATTAATTTCATGTTCACCTTCTAATGCACACTTTCTACATTTTTCTCTAAGCTTACATTACTTTTTACAAGCCCTTCCATTCGAGATTTGTGATAATCTTCTCTTTTTATTAATCCTACTAAATTTGTTCGTATTCATTCTCTGTGTATACTTTATTACTTTAGGTTCAATTAACAGTATATTATCTAACGTTTTGCCCTTGATAGTTAAGTATTATTATTGTATTTATTGAATGGTATTTTATTTAAATCTCTAATCCTTTTCATGAACCATTTAATCTTTCTGAAAACGTATTCCCAGTGTGATTTCGTCCCCCCTTCACTAATAAATTGTTTTATAATAAAATTATATTAAATTCGTTGCAGTCAGGTGCAGACTTGTAGGGCTTAGTCGTAAATCGTAAGATTCCTAAGAGTACTCGACCAATAACACTCATTGCCCAAAAGGGGGGACCGCGGGACAACGGTAGTTATTCCACGCTTAGTGAATTCCCTCGGATATCGGAGACTCCCTATGCTCAGTGCAATCGCTATGCTGTAACATTGTACGATTTCTCGCTGCGCACATATCCTAACTACGGCGCAAATGAGCGACGAAGAGAAGACAACCTCTTTTAAAAAACTCTAACTCCAAGATAAACGGTTAGCGTTAAAGGATGCATGGCTAAGAAATTGTTTAGTCTCTAGTTTGCAAACTTCGGTTTCCGGGATACTTCCGATTTAAGTCCCAAGCCTTCCTCTCAGCAAAACGGGCTCTGCTGGTAAATGACTTGACTTTCATATTACTCGTGGAAACGAAAATTGATCCAACAAAAGATTTAACCTTAGAGACTGATGCCCATCAATTTTATTTAAGAAACGCACTATGCTGCTTGCAGCAGAAAATGTAGATCGAACGTCTGCTGACAGCTCTGACGCTGAAATGTGCCTTTGTGGAATGTGTCTCTTCTGAGCGTCGCAGACTCAGAACCCAAACATCCTTAGTATTGAGCAAATGGTTCTAATACAAGAGGGAGTTATCGATGTTTCATTTAAGATTTGTAACTAAGAGCTGAAGCCGTCTTTCGACAGCTCTACAATCAGTGCCAACTAGTAATTTCTCAAAAATCAAGGGGAAATGCGTTTTGAATGAGAAAAAGTCCCAGCGTATTTGAAGCGGTAATATTTGCTATTCAGTTGTGCGCAAATCTCGTCATAGAGATATTAAGGGTGTTCCTATCCATATACTAACGGACAGTCAAACAGCCATCAAAGCATTGGGCTCTAACCTCATTGATTTTAAATCAGTCTTGTACAGCGTCATGAGATCTCTCCCATAAGAAAAAATAAAACTTTAGTAAAGGTATTGTCGGAAATGGAGTAGCCGACAAATTGGATTGAAACGGTTCAGTTGATTCCTTCGTCCCTTGTAATATTCTGAATTCAGAAAATAATTCAACAATAAAGAGTTGGGAAAGCAAAATGTGTATATCTTATTGCGAAAACATCGAAGGAAATCAAGGCTAAAAGAGCCATCAAACCATTCCACAAAAAATCTGAAGAATCCCTAAAACTCTAAAGGGATGATATCAGAAGACTGATTGCATATCTAACTGTTCACTGCTACCTTCAATATCACCTACACAATATAGGTCTTATTCAGGCAACTAGATATCGTCTTAGCATTTAAGACGACGAAACTGTGGAACACATTTTATGTAAATGCATGGCTCTGAGTGCCCAAAAAAGACGAATCCTTCGAGAAATTTTAATCTCTAGAGAAATTCTTCAAATATTCACCTGAAAGATTTACAATTTCATTGATTTTGTGTTAAAGAAGTCTTTTAGGTCCCTTTGCTTTGACTGTTAATATTGTTTGCTTGTGAATGGAGAGTTTAAATTTCCATAGATTAACAATAATTAATAATTATGAGTTTTATTTCAAAAATATATATGTATTACAACCTTCATTACTACACTACTTTTAATTACTATCGATTCTTTCTATAATATTAACTGTATTTTATTAGAGGTTGTATCGACTCTGCTGAGGATATCTGCTATTTTGTAAAAAGGTGAAGGTTAGGTGCACTAACGATCGGTGAAGACTTAGATCTATGTTTTGTTCTGTTCTGTATATTTTGTATAATATTGATTTCAAGATTGTGCTTTTGGCAACTTAAATTAACTTAAGTCATTTTAATATTTATCTAATGACATACTTAAAACTAGAATATCATCCAGAAAGACAACGTAAGTTTTATGGATTCCCTTAAATAATATTTCATAAGCCTTTAAAAGGTAGAAATGCCGTTCTTTAACCCAGAAGATATTATTGCATATTCAAAGTGTCCGAAAGTAGTAATTTACTATAACTCAAGTTTGGTGCGAAGCCAACTCGTTTAACTCTTGTATATATGTGTCAGGTGTACCGGTATGAACGCTCTACACGGAATTCGAAAATTTGGTGACTTTTTGGTTTGCTTCAAAAGACAAACAGTTTTATTGGCGTGGAATCCATAAATTGCCTGAAAGATGGAAAAATATGTAGCTAGCAATGGCCAATACTTTGAATAAAATGTTTTCTACTTTCACATTAAAAATTAATGTTTTATTTTTACGAAAATAAATACTCGTACACCTGGTATATTGTATTTTTCCCAAAATACATATCGGTTATTTCATTTAATCCTCTGTAATCTATGTATAACTATTCTCAATATGTCGAGATCGACTATCCTTTTAATTCAGGACTGTTGTAGGAATAAAATTTTGGACTACTTGATGTTCCTTGTTCTAAAATTTCATTTATGTGGTGTTAAACTTCATGTTCACGAAATTTCGGTTGTCTATATATTTTGGAATGTATTGGGTTTTTTGTATTATCATAATAACTCCATAAATCTTGTAATCTCTTAATAACGGAATTATTTTCCTATTTTCTTCTGAATTTAATGATTTTAATACAGTTTAGATATAATATAAAACAACTAACTTTTAATTCACTCAAGGCACAATAGCTACGTTAATCAATAATTTGCCCCATAGTTTTAACATAATTCTTACTGATGATATGCTACTTTTCAAGAAATACCATAGTTGATAGGGTGTCTAATTTCTTTTAGAATAGAAGTATTTTTTTAATTATGCATATATACATATTTCAAACAGATGAATAAATTCTTGTTTTTTTTTCAATCTTACTTACGTTAGTTGAAAAAGTGGGGGTGAATTATGCTTGCAATCGAATCTGTATCCACCAAACCCTTCATTATTTGATTTTCAATACTTAAAAAGATCTGAAGAAGACTGTGAGTTTGGATTCCTGGGCAATTTTCATCATTTGCCTTGCGTTTTTAGCGACTTTTACTAGTGTTTTCGTAATTGTTATTATTGAAAGTTTATTTGTAGTTTGTCCTGTCTATCTCTGTTGTTATTGGTTTTTACATGTGTTCATTGTTCATGTTCGCGTTGTAACTATAATTTCTGTTTTTATTTGCTTCACTTTTCCTATGACTGAAGTCGATGGCTCTACTATTACATGAAATTATAAGTCTATTATATTTATTATACAATATTATATATTGTAACAATATTTGGCAGCTTCAACAATATAGAAAATTAAAATTCTGGAGAACCACTTGAAAGAAGAATAAGAACAGAAAGAAGAGAGGAAGAAGAAGATAGAAGTTTGAAGCGGATATAATTTTTCTGTGTCCTACTTCTTTTGGCTGTTCTGCGGTAAAGTGTGCTTTTTGTGCTGATTTTTCAGGAATTCGCAGCAGTCAAATGTGAACCTAGTGAAACTGTTGCAATAAAATACGCTAAATTCGAAGAAAATTTCTCCAACTACAGTACATCATTGGAAAATAATGCCAAAAGGAATTCAAAGACTTTCAACAACGCAAACACCAGCCCGGTTCTTTCAACGCTTTTAAATCATTATTAGAAACAGCTTTTCCAACTAACAATATAGATGAAGATTTGATGATTGAAGCCTGTGAAAAATCTTAACTGCTTCTGCATGTTCACTTGTCCAAAATCTTGGTTGGTCATTCCAAAGGTGCTGTTAAGGTGCGTGTTCTTAATTCAAGTTTTAATCTTATTACTATCCGCAGTAACACAATCATCGGTGGTGCAGTAGAATTACAGGTATTCAACTTTCAAAACTTTTCAGAAAACTGGGAACCATTAAATACATCTGATATTACACTTCGGTTGAGCGAAGACCAACGACGAAAATTTTCCACACTACTTGCCAAAACGACATCTTCTCTAAAGTGCCTAGTAACTTTGGATGTACTTCGTTCACAACAAAACGTATCGATACCAGATATTCAAGATCAATCCAAATACCTACAAAGACAGTGCCACTTGCTATTATAAAAGAAGAGAAGATATGGTCCGGAAGATGGAGAAAAGGGGAATAATCGGCAGCACGTTTAGTTCTTGGTCCGCCCCAATAGTAGTAATTTAGTAATTTAGTACGAAAATAGGATGAAACCGCAAGATTTTGCGTAGACTATCGCCGTCTTAATAATGTCACTAAAAAGGATTCATATCCGTTGCTCGGTATAGACCACATTCTCGGGCACTTCTCAGGTGCCCAGAGGTTTTCCACCATGGATCTACATAGCTGATATTGACAAGTAGAGATGAATGACGGAGATAAGAAAAATACAGTTCCTTCCACTGGTAAGCGATTATAACAATTCAAAATCAAGCCATTTGCACTATGTAATGCACCTGCTGCTTTAAGGCGTTTGATGAACCGAGTCTTCCAACGACTTTCTTGGGACAATGCTTTGTTTTACCAAGATGACACCATCATGCATAGAAAATCATGTAAAGAGCTTCTTCGTAACTTGGAACTTGTAAAACTTTGAAAACGAAAATGCTTTTTCATCATAAAAGATGTGCGATACCTAGGCCACATTTTATTTCGGGATGGAATCAGGACAGATTTGTCAAAAATTTAAGCGTTGAAAGAGCGGCCTACGACAATGGATGTACGAAGTTATTTGGGACTATGCTCATACTATCGAAAGTTTATATGAGGATTTTCAATGGTTGCCAAGCCTCTTTTCTAACTTACGGACGAAAAACGAAAGTTTACGGAAGAAACTGCATTTCAAAAATTTAAAGAAGAATTAACTAGTTCCCCTATTCTGAAATACCCATGACCTGACTCACCTTTTATCCTAGACACAGATGCTAGTAATTGCGGTCTAGGCGTGGTTTTAAGTCAAGTTCAATATTTCAATATGGTATATTAAATTTCTGGCATAATGTTATCGCTGACAAGAAATACCCCCGTTTATTTCGAAAAAAGTGCTCCATGTGAATTTTGAATAACTCAGAAATAAAAAATCAGTAGGAACCGATGGAACACCGATAATTGTACTTCAACATTTCCCATTAGAATAGTTACAGTACACTGCTTAATAATTCAATAATAAATTCCCGCGGAAGGCAGCGGTAGTGCAACCACTTCCCAAAAGGTATACAGACACAGCAAGTCCAAATAGCCAACGGCCGATAAGTTTCTTCCGAATATCAAAAAGGTATACGAAAGTTAATCAATAAAGTCTAAGATAGTTGAGAACAGGGCGGTTTCAAGCCAAGTTATAGAATCTCACATTCTGTGTCTTAACTGATCTCTGATATCCAGTATAACAAGAATATTATAAACAATGTACGAGTGTTTGATGATTGGCTTAGAGAAGGCTTTTGACACCGTATAGTAAGATGGACTCTTCATAAAGCTGAACACTCTGAGCTTCAGTAAGCCACTGTCATACATTATTTTCAATATGCTCACGAGTAGGTAAAGTTCATCATGAAAAATGACGATGTGACTTTTGTTGGAATATATCACATTAAAAACGTTTTGCAACGGTTAAGTCTCGACCCATAGAATCCGTTGCGTCCGTTACGACGCCGGATTAGTTGACGTTGACTAATTTGATGGAAATGACAGTCCTATAGAATTCGTCACGAATGAAACGAAATAATTAAAATTTCAATTAATGTCAATGTTTTCTTTTCCAGAATTTCCAGAATGAAGTAGTTTTACTTTCTACGTTGGAAGTTGGCAGTTCATACATTTCAAGTATTAGCGGCCTTCAACTACAATAAACTTGTAGATTCTCTCCTAAAACAATTTTCATCCTAGCTCACGATGCAAAGTATAGTACCATATTGCTTGCGGTTCGCTAAAAACGTACACGCAAACCAACTTCATTTATTCGTCGATTTACAGGATTCCTTACGTACGTGGAAATATACAGTGCTCGTGTCGCGATTTTAAAACCTTTTTCCAATGTGCCTATTCAAAACCGATATCCAATGTTTATTTAACAAAAAAAACCCTTCCTCCCAAATCCAAATTGATCAAATTCGCTCCCTTTGTTGACTGAGAAGCACGTCGGTTTCACTCGATCGAAATCACCCTGGTCCTGGTGTATCAGCGACATTTGCCCTCAGTCAACGCCTTTGGATTCAGGAAGCAGAAACCTAATTTAAAACGTCGTATTCGCTTGCAAACCATGCTTTAGGCAGAGGAACAAACGTCTAAATAGCTCATCGGAAACCTGCCTCTAAATCGTGTTCAGCAAATTCGTCCGTTTACGAATACCGGTTGTGACTACGCTTTCCCCATCTCTATCAAATTTTAAAGAACAAAAAACGCCAAGTTGTCTAAGGCGTACGTCGCTCTCTTCATATGTATGGCTCCACCTAGAGTTAGTGAGTGACCTTACCTCGGATGCATTTCTGGCAGCACTTCGACGATTTATCGCTCAACGCGGAAGATGTGCTAACATATATTCGGGCAACGGGACAAATTTCCAAGGTGCTCGACGCTGGCTAACCGACATGCATAAGCTAGCTTTGTCACAAGCTCGTAATGAAATTGTTGCAGCTGCTCTTGCCGCCAAGGGAATCGCGTGGCATTTCTCTCTACCGTCAGCCCCTCGCTTCGGAGGTTTGTGGGAACATTAGCTTAATATAATTAAACATTATCCTCATTTTTAAAGATTTATGTACAATGTTATGCCAATTTGAATCTATTATTAATTCTCGTCTTCTGTGTACTATTTCTGATTGTGACCTGAACTTACTAACCCCTTCACACTTTCTTAAAGGCGAACCGATGACCTCAGCACCCGAACTGAATTATGACTGTGTCACAATTAACCATTTAAAACATTATTAGCTGCCTCAACATATGGTCCAAGGGTTCTCGAAACTCTAACACGAAGAATACTTGACCACGCTGAAGGAAAGACCGAAGTGGCAACAAGACTATACCAACTTCTGTCGTGGTGATCTAGTAGTCAAATCTCCCACCGACAAAATGGGCAATGGGAAGAATCGAAGATGTACATGCAGGCCAAGATCAACAGGTTCGAGTAGCTACAGTACGAACCTGTATCTTGAACTAGTTTAGAGGGGCCGGGATGTTTTGAAATAATAGCTGCTAGAATATTTTTACATTCTTTAAAATCAAAAAACTTTTAAAATTTTCAATTTGTTTATAAAAACCCTGTTAATTTAAAACTTGTTAAGGTTCGCTTGTTACTCACTGTACTTGATTCAGTCAATGCAAATTTTTTTCTTCATAATATAACTGTGTATTTGACATTCGCTTTTTGTCTTCATATTCTTCTATTAATATCGGACGATGCAAGTACGGCAAATACCAACAGGTTCCCATTCAACTGCATCTAGTTATTAACCTACCACTCTCTTTGGAATAATTGGCAGACGTAATCTTGCTCTGCTGAATATCAATGTTTCGTTTAGGAAGCTATACATTTAACAATTGCAGTTGTGCTTAATTTCGCTGCTGAGTAAAAACCTCGTTCAGTTGGATCCCGACAGCCCAGGAAGACAGCCAGAAGCCTAACAAGCGGACCTAAAGAAGCAAAACACTAAGTATCAATTGAATAACTCGTTTCCAATCAATTATATTTTTTTTTTACAAATTTATATTTATACAAATTATATGTAACTGTAGTCGGGTTTGTGATATTTTATTTACAATACAAAATTCGTTTAACTCTGAAACAGGCGGAAATTCATTTTACGCTCAGCTCTAGCTGTTTTGTCATCAAAGCGTAAAAACGTGGCAATAAATTTAAATCGGTGCTGCGACATTTTTGCTCTAAATAGAGAAACACCGAATTTCGCTGACTACAATTCGTTTTCAGCTTTCTTTACACCACTCAGATACAGCAATGCAATGAATGCTCTTAATTTAGTTATGTCTGTAAGTCCATGCTACGACTGTACCATTTTTTATTATAAACGGAAAACCGCACTATTTGCTCGTTTGTGCGAGTAACCACTTTCAGCAAAATTTCCTCAAGAAATAGTAAGTTCGAAGCCTCAATGGGAGCTGTAATATTTTTAGCTGCACCCTTTAGACCTGGGAAGTGGCTTACTAAATTAGATATCTGATGCTTACCACGTTTTTCGGGTGAGACCGTGCTCCATTTGTAGCCCAATTTTCCTTTGATTTCCGTCATTTTTTTCTTTTGGTGGAACAGGAGAAGGTATTTCATCTTTCTCTTTTGCACTTTGAGCACTTTTTGAATCAGACAGTTTTTGTAGGTAATGAGGATCGGTGCCCGAATCACCACCGGCAAATAAGTCCAATTCTTTATAACTTTCAAGCAACCTGTCGGCTTGCAACAGAAGCCTTTCGATTTCTTCATCCCGTATAAATGCTATTTTCACTGTAAAAATATGAGTGATTTCTAAAACAAACTTTTATCTTATGACTAAACAAACCTGAAGCTATTAAATTTCCTTATTTAAAAAGCGCTTTACGTCTTTTTAAACAAATTTTTAATATTTCCCTAAGAAACACAATTATAAAATGGGATTATTTTTATTTAAAAAAAACCTCACATGAACTGCAAACTAGGGTGTATGATACCTAACAAAAAGTTTTGAACACAAATGCAATAAAATGAGACCAAATTTTTGCTCAATGCGACCGTATACCACTGCAAAAAATGTTTAACTGAATTTACATGCATATGACGTGGCCAAAACAAAATTCTAATACAAATTCAACGGCCTAATTTTTTAAATTTCGGTAGGTATCTCACATCATAGTAGGAGTACGAAAAGTTAAGAGTAGTAATAACACATTAAGAGGTAGAACCCGTTAGGTTCTTAAAAAAAGAAGAAGAAAAAAGCTATATTTTGTTTGAAGACCTAATGGACACTGTGCAGGAATTCTGTTCAAATTTATAATTAAAGCCGTATTTCTAACTTTAACTCCAAGCCTCATAATACCACCTTGATCAAAAAGTTCGGTGGTGTCACCGTGTGTTGCTCCCATTGCTCCGATTAGAGTTCTGTTTTTTTTGTTAAGTTGGTACATCGGTTGTTGATATTTCCTCTAAATTTAAGCCTCATAGCTTGACATTTGCAAAAGCAACATAGTCAAGAGTTGTGTATGTTGACGATATTTTAGAATTTTAGAAATGGATTTAAGTTTGCAACAACGTACTTGTATTAAACTTTGCGTAAAAAGCGAATTTTCTAATTCTCTAAAGAATGATCGTGATGATGAACGCAGTAGCAGACCATCGACGTCGAAAACCGACGAAAATATTGATGACGTCGTTTTCAGTCAAGAAAGAAGGCAATGCTCACGGTTTTCATGGATTACAACGGTGTAGTGCATCATGAATTTTTTTCCAGAAGGCCAGAGAGTAAACAAAGAGTATTCTTTGGGCGTTATGAGAAGTTTGCGTGAAGCAATTCGCCGAAAGAGACCGGAATTGTGGGCAGAAAAAAAACTCGTGGATTTTGCACCATGATAACGCACCGTCGTACAGTGCCATCATTATTCGTAATTTTTTAACGAAAAATGCAACAAATATCATCCACCAGCCACCGAATTCACCTGATTTGGCTCCCTGTGAATTCTTTATATTCAATCGAGTTAAAAAAAACGACAAGGGGGAACGGGTTTCATACGAAAAACGTTTCAAGGATTGGATCAAGCGCTGGCATAAGTATGTTGCAGTCGATGGGGATTACTTTAAAGCGGACAATATAGATTTAGATGAATAAACTTGTATTTTTAATTTTCTAAATAATTTCCGGGATCAAGGTAGTATGTCAATATGACACACAACAAGAGCAATCTCAACACACTTCAGAATCTCGTAATCGTATTGCTGCTCAATTTTTCTCAAATTTTCAATAAATTAATATAAAATTAATTAACTTTCAATAATTGCTGTATTTCCTAAATATTTATGTATAACAATTATGCCTTTTGTAAATTGAGAATCGAAAATATTTCCAGTAGCAGAACACCAAAGTGTAACTGACAAACGCCGGCTAGGAGTAATATTATTTCGCATAACAGCATTACTATTATTAATTGAAGGCGTAATCACTTCCAGTAGTTCATTAAATAATGTACCGTCTAATCGGAGAAGATTTCAAAAATCAGCAAATTTAATAAATTTCTATAAGTAAGCACATTTTTTCATTTGATTTTATTTTTTTAGGAGTATTTTAATTTAATTTTACAAATAAAAGTGTTCATTCAGTTTATTGAATATTTTAGGGACTGTAACAATATAGAAATGGGGAAAGTGGGTTTTGTAAGCGGAATTAGTAATAAGAATGTTATTTATACGCATTTAAGCAATCAAAAATTGTCTAAAAATGTTAGTACATAAACCACCCCAACGTTTGAGGATTAATAAGGTTTAATTTTGTACATTTAACGCGTTACCAATAACGTATGCAGTTTTACGATTTGAATAAGATCTGTCTAATAAATTGTAGTCTATTAATAGTCCATTGTACTTATAATTTTTTACAGATTCGATATTAAAACAATAATTTGAACATGTAGAGCTTAGAATTAAAATAATTTAAAATTATTTTTTACGCAACTATTAGCAAATAAGCTGAATTTATTACGTAAGTGAGCATGAAAACAGAGATTGAAAGAAAAGAAAGTTCATTTTTCTCGCTTTTGTTTCAGAAAACCAAAGTCTTAAGTTTTCAAGATCTTCAAAAATCGTTGTATTACACTCAAAACCGGAACGAAATTGATAGGTGAAGCTATGTCATCTGTAAAAGCAGTAGACATTCAATTTAGATTAATTTAAAAGAGAGAGTTTATAGCTATAAATAAGAAACAGCAATGGAAAAGAACTGAATCTTGGGATAAGCAATTTTTTAAAATACAAGACTAACTAAATTCCATTTATATGAAGTTTGTGTTCCCTAAAGTTCAGATAGGTACGACTGAGTCCATTGTATATTACTCCAACAGCCATTCTGTTTAAAGCAAATCATGGTCGAGCTTGTCAAATATTTATGCTATATCGCCAAAGAGAGCCATTGTGGATTTCTAGCAATTAATACGCCCACACAATTAGCTACCACCCTTTCATCCATTTGCGCCTTTTCCTTTTGAGCACACAACTAGTGCAATGCCAATACAACAAACTTCAGTACAACTCAACCTGTTGTCTATACAACTATCAGCCGTTAACTAAATTATTGGGGAAAATATTGCACAGTCTGGGGCACCCAGAACAAAATACTACGCAATATATATATTGCACAATAATATTTTGTTTGTTTATATTTGTTTTTTTATTCTAGAACCAAAGGAGAAGTCACAAATTGGAATATCACAAAAACACATAAGTAGTGCACCCGGCACAAATCGCCCGGATAAGAGTTAAAGCAGTTGGTGGATTCAAACTCAACCTCTTCGGTGCTGGATGAGACTTTAATAATTAATAATAATAATAATAATATATTTTCACTACTGGTAACTATATATAGCTATATGATACAACACGAAGTGGGGTACTAAACTTCAAGCTCTGCAGTCTGAAAACTTTGAAAAGAGAGAAGTCAATAAATGTATAAAAAATATCTGATGAAAGATTTCTTGGACGCCTACCTTAGAAAAATTGAGAAATAAATTTTTCTACGATATCTTGAATCTAGCAATCGGGAAATCGAACTAAAAATGTCATTTAAAAGTTTTCCATTATTTTGAAAAATGCATAAGCACATCCATTTTTACAAATGACAATTGACTTAAAATCTAAGGATGGTTAGGAAATATTGGATATCAATTGAAAACTCGCTTCTGCTACCTATTGCTTTAGCTTTTTTCCAATTAAGCACATGCAAACGTTCTAAATGTACATATGAATTAAAGCACGTTTTAAGTTGTATGTTCACATGTATGATTTATAAATTTCGTTCTCATCTGTTTTTTTTTTACACTTTATTTTTTTATTTTTTTATTTTTTTTATTTTTTTTTACACTTTATTTTTGTATAGGGATGGATGCTTGTGTTAGCGCATGTTCATTGCACGTACATAATTGGGATAATCCCATGAAATCTTGTTCCTTTATGGTTCCTGGTTTCTGATTTCACCCAACTTTCATCCTTTTGGACTTACGAATTAAGATGACAATATGTTTTGTAATATAGCTGAAAGAAGGGTGAAACCCTCGGTTAAAATATGGATGCATGTATATGCATGAATACATGTATAATTTGTTTGATGAACGCACTTGGTTTCGCGATTAAGTTGTTGGTCCGTAAACATTGGGGAAATAGAAGCAGATTAACTTCCATGGAAA
Organism: Volucella inanis; assembly: GCA_907269105.1. Classification (NCBI taxonomy): domain Eukaryota; kingdom Metazoa; phylum Arthropoda; class Insecta; order Diptera; family Syrphidae; genus Volucella; species Volucella inanis. The sequence continues at coordinate 54,967,149 of OU026155.1, read as the reverse complement.
AATATAAGTGTTACGTATTTAAGTTGAAAAGAAAACAATACGTAAATGTGTACATAAATACGAGTACATCCAGGTCATGCAAAATTTAACAATTGATAATTAGTCACCAGCTATTTACTTAAGATTGTTTCCTCTAGTTATTTTTAAATAGGGGTTAAAAATATAAACAAAAATTATATTCGTACAAAATATGTAATATACCTTAAAATTAATTTAATAAATTAAATCAAAATCCGTGAAACGGTAGATTTTAATATATTAAGATATTTTCATAAATTTTTTTTTACAAACTGTTCCTTTATTTTGTCGAAAGAAATCATGCATATACATACATTGAAACATGCAGGCAAGCTAGGTTTCTTACAAACATACGATATTATAATCCAAAGCTGAAATCCCTGCCCTTACCAGAAAAATATATGAAAGTCGAGTGGTTTAACAACCCCTGCTACAATTTGATTCAGATTTGGTAAAAGTCAAATTATTTCCTAGAAAAGTATAAGCCTCGTTGTAACATAACCATGTGCACATGTCTCATTTGCGTTAAAATTATGACGTGAAAATGCTGTACACGTGCACAAAATAAAGTTTCCCACTGGGACAATGGTGCACGTGCAAGTCCTTTCATTTGCTTATGCAGTTAAGAGTTGTTATTTCAAAGGTGAATAGGTATGTCCTCTATGGGAATAGATCCTTGCCCTACAGGTTTGAAAATACTTTTGTTTTATTTGTTAGAAACCAGAGAGAAAAGTAGATCATGTTCAGTTTTTAGCTGTAAAAATATCAATACGCGTTGTATATATTAGTATTATTGAGAGTTTTAATTGGAAAGTGTATACTTTAAAATTTATAAAAATTTTAAATATGAAAGCACTATAGCTCATATATCGTACTCGTACATGATTTTTTGAATAAATGCGCATATTTTGCATATAGCATAGGTTAAAAAAAATGTGATCAGAATCATTTTATAATTCGACAAACAAAAAAATATTTAGTTTAGTTAAAAGCTGATATACTTCATTACCGAATATTAATATCATTTAAATACGTATTAACTATATTCGTTTGTTTGTTTGTTTGATCTATCAAGTCAGATTACACCGAATACTTTGGATAATTTACCCGTTATAATGGATAAACCATGCAAAGCTTGCAAAAGTTTTTAGTCCGCAAAATATCGTAGATTTCACTTGCTTTTGTGGAAAGAACATCGATCTATATGTATCTTATGTATAGGATTAAAATAACTCATGAAATTTTTTTCTGCCAGGACGTAGCACTCTAGTCCATTGTACTTTTTATTTAAGGTGGGGCAAGGGTAATGTCCGTTTCCGTTTTAATGCATTTTTATTTAATTAAATAATTTACACTTACCTGCTAGAAAAAAAAAATGCTTAAAAATTAGCTTAAATAACTTTAAAAAAAATAATCTTATACTAACTTACTGACCCCATGCGGGCACTCTATGTTAAACATAATAAGGGGTGATTCATCGTGAGGCTTTTTTTGAAAGATCACGCTTGACTCCTATCAAACTGCTTTATTATTTTTGTTCAGTATCATTTGGCAAATCATCATAGAATGACTCACACTACAACAGCTTCTCCAAATTGTTTAGCTGTAATGCGAAAATCAGCATTCTTTCTGTGAGAAATGTTTTTCGTGCGATTCAAAGAACTTACGGTGCGCATAATCAACCTACTGAAACCACTATTGCCAATATCATTCTCAAATTTGAGTCCCAGTTACATAAGCGGATGATACTCGACCGGTAAGACCACATCCAGCACGTAGTGAAGAGACTATAGCAGCTGTAGCTGAGAGTTTACGCGAAGACCGTGACGAATCATTTCGTCGTCGTTCTCAGCAGCTTGGCTTAGCGTATTCGACAACTTGGCGTATTTTACGTGAGAATCTCAGCTTAAAAGCATACAAAATTAAACTTGTGCAAGAATTGAAGACAGGCGACTTGGATTTGCTTCATATTTTCAGTGAATAAGCTCTGGAAAAACTCAATTAAAATCCGGTGTTTTATCGTGAAATTTTGTTTAGTGATGAAGCCCATTTCTGACTCAATGGATACGTTAACAAACAATAAAAACATAAACAATATGTGGTTTATAAGTTTATAGTTTAGTTGAATCATTGGTCAATGGTAACCGTTATTGCGACATGTTAACACATTATGTGCTTCCTGAAATTCAAGCACATGGTCTCGGTTAGCTCTGGTTTCAACAAGACGGCGCTTCGAGCCATACAGCGCGTGAAAAAATAGACTTGTTGAGAAATCATTTTGGTGAGCACTTAATTTCACGTTTTGCTACGGTAAATTGGCCGCCTAGATCGTGCGATATCACATCTTTGGACTATTTTCTCTGGGGATATGTATGTATGTATTTCAGGTATAAATAAGCCAGCTACGATTGACGCTTTGAAAGCCAACATTAATCGTGTTATCCGCGAGATACCAGTCGCTTAGGCTTAAACTCAGAAAACGTTTTTTAATAGCAAAAACTTAGTACATGGACTATTTCAATTTTAATTTTATTAGACAACTTAAAACTTAAAGCCTATAGACTACCCAGAAATAAATCTTTATCTACTTAACCTAATTGCATCTTACACATTATATATACATACATAATATATATATACCTAATATATAGATAAATGTACATAAACATATATATATTTTTTAATTTTTTATTTTTAACATTTTTATTTATTTATTTTTTTTTATTTTTTTTTTCTTAAATCTAACTTACTCCTACTTAAAACTACTATATGTAAGCCGGCCATGGCTACAAAAAAAATTAGGCGACCCACTTTACTTCACATGAAGCTACCAAGTATTGGAGGAACTCGACGACGACGCATCCTCTCCTTCAAAAAGCCACAAAAATTGTTGGGCAACATTCCTCATGTAGCGTATCCCTACCACCCTACTGAATCGGAGACGCTCCGCACTGTCGTGTGCATCTGTCCGCATCTGTTCGAGCAACTTGGAAGATTAGCGTCACCGCCAATTTGTCTTGGATCAGACCTTTACTATCTAGGTAGAGGAACGCTTCTGGAGGAATAAAACCGTCAAAGCGAACTCTCTCATGATACGTATAATAAGGGTAGTAAGCCCCGGAGATCAAGTTGTTCGATGAGGTCATTGCTCTTACAACGTGCTTTCGAGTCAACTTAATGACGAAATTGTCCACTCTTATAATATTCGCCCTATTGTACAAGACCTCATTAGGATAGAATTTTTTGTACTCAGACTCTGTTGCTCTGTATAAGCGAAGACAAGTCCTAAGATAAGCCCTCTCAAATACCTAAAACTTTTCCAATAAACTTGCTCTCACGTTGAACCACACGAGGCATCCAAATACAAGCATGGGCCGGATAAGAGTCATGAAGCAGATCACCTTCAACCGAAGGTTGAAGCACCGAGTTGGCTGTTAAAAACAGTCTCTTTGTGGAGGCAAAAGCACCTCTGGCTCTGGCAACATCTATACTATATGTTTATTAAAATACTGATATTGATGTAGCCAGATACCAAGGTATCTGACTACATTTCGAAAGCAAGTGGCTGTCCATGTTGTCCGACGATAGAGAACTTTCACCAATTCTTTCTGGTGTAACTAGAGGCCCCAGACAAAGGCATCCTAAACAAAATGGTTTCCGACTTCTGAAAGTTAATTTTCAACTTCCAGACTTCGCAATATCACTTAATTTTGTCGAAGTCACGTTGCAAAAGTATATTAATGACCTCAACCTTTGGACCCGATCTATACGCGATTAAGTCGCCTGCGTATGCTATGGCATGGTGAAGTGAACCTATCAGATTACTTGTATAAATATTGAATAGGATCGGCGAATTTACCGCACCTTGTTGCAGACCGTTTTTAATGTTAAATGTTCCAGCAGAAGTCACACCGCCATTCTTCACGATAAACTTTCTACTGAGAGAATATCAAAAAGAATATACAGTGGTAGTTTACTAATGTCCAACCTATTCAACTTGAAGAAGAGTCTCTCTAACCATACGGTATCAAAGGCCTTTTTCAAGTCAATCAGGCAAGCACCAGTGCACTGGTTCTTGCCTTTGTTCCATTGGATATCAGAAACTATTTAAGACGCAGCATAAATGATATCATGCCCGCCTTGAAACCGAATTGATTAACCGGGACAATATGTTTGTCCTCAACGCATTTAGTCAGGACTCTATTACCTCACCAATGTTTGGAAGAAGACTGATCGAACGCAGATTCACCGGATTGAAAGTGTCTGTATCCCTTTTAGGTGATGTACCACCGCAGTTTTATAATGCGCTGAATAATTTGCATTATTCATTGCGTTATTAAGCAGGGTGGTATATATGTCCACCGCTTCTAGCAGGAGATGACGAAGCACCATGTTCGGTATTTTATCCGTTCCCACTCTTCCTTCGAAATATACTGGAGTAGTACCATTTCATTGATGAAGACATTATTTGCCATATTTGCGTCACTGAACTGAGTGAAACCCGAGCTCTCAAATCGCCAATTCACTAATTCAGTTCGAATGTAGAAATTGTTCATATGGACTCCATTCTCCAGATCGTGGCTCTGGCCAATGATAGCATTCGCCTTGTACACTTCCTGGAAAGTCGCTCCTATAAGTTCTACCTTCTCCTACGGATCCTCGATCACAAAGAAGTTGTCATAATCAACGGCCTCATTTGGATCTATGCCTGCTGCTACATGTATTTGTTCGTTGTTCGATGTTCGTCGTTCGGGTGATTTTAAGACATGTAAGGTCGTTCTGATTATTTCTCCGAAATATTTTATTTATTTGCGCGAACATATTCGGGTTGCTGGTGTTTACAGACCGAATTTTATTGTTCCAATACAAATTTCTGTAATTTTCCTTTGTTGATGTTTGGAAGTTTTTAATCAACGAATTCAGTGTCATGATCTCTAGGTTATGTCTGTTAGTAAACTGTCTGTACAAGATTTTTAGTATTGACAGCAGTCTATTTTTATGTCGGGGCAGTGCGTCAAAAGTTGAGTTGTGGAATAAGTCTCCGTCGTCAGTGTGTTGATACAGAGGTATCATTTTGTCCATTGTTCGTTTGATTGTCTCGTCCATTAGTTTTAAATACCTGTCAATCTCCTCGTTTGACAGATTTCTGTTGGACGGTGGGTAGAGCGAATTCGAGGAGAGTGCTCTTATCAGTATTTTTGAGAAGTGTGTCCAACGCACCCTACCATAATTGTAGAAATGCCTTTGAACAAACTCTTCTAATTCCGCAGTTTCGTTGGTAACAGTTATTTCGGTGCTGGGACCACAATGGTCACTGTCATACACGAAAGTGCGTAGGCAGTTTGTAGGTTGTTGGTTAGTGCACGTCAGTTGTATTCGTGAGTCGAACAGTAGGAGATCCAAATAGGACCCGTGTCCGGGAAACGACGTACTATTCATTGCTTTAAGGCCGAGTCTATACATAACACTGTGCTGACCCCATCAGTGGAATAGTAGGTTCCCTCTAGTATTTTGTGTATTATTTCCTCAATCACTATGTTTTTCGTTGAAATCTTCACCGATAATAAAATAGTTGTCTTCCAATTCTAGCCTCAGAAAACGAAAAAGTGTCTCGAGCTCTGAGATGAATAGTGGATTGAGTAGCCTCAGCTGCATAGAGAGACACCATGTACAAACGCTTTCCACTACGGAGAGGGATATACACGATGCATACCTCCAGCACCTGGAACCTATGTACTTCACGACTGTATACTATTTTAAAGCGTATTTCTTTTCTTACAAAGTTCGCAACGCCTCCTCCCCTAATGGAGTTGGATCGGTTTCTTCATACTATTTCTTATCTTCTGTGCCTCATTTTGTGTCTTTTGGTAAGCTTAGTTTCGCTAACTAAACGGCTCGTCGTTCGAATGTAATCAGTGAATTAACATTCACTACAAGGATCTTCAAGGTTTGCTCCGCCACGTACGTACCCATTACGACAAAAGGTGCGTTGGGCCAGGCAGCAGCGCGTATATTTTATCTACCCGCGCTGTCTGAGCCATCCGTCCTTGAATAGAGAGCAAGATAGCTACCATGTCAGGTACTGGTTCCAGTGCTCAAGCCGCTGGGGCCTGAGAAGCAACCTTCACTTGCTGTACCATATTTCCCCTACCTACCGTCATTTGGACGTGGGTAACTCGGGGAGTAACGGCTGGTGTTTGTATATGCACGAGTGGACGTTTAACTTCCACCTTCTGCTGCCGAGACAGATTTTCTCTTTTGATGTATTGGAATTTGGGACAACCCCGATAATTTGCGGTGTGTCCCGTGTTCCTACATAAGGCACAAGAGAGCTGGCTTTTTTCCAACGCTCCGTCCTTACCTAAAGCTTTACACTGGATGGGAACACATTGTAAAATGTTTTCGCTCGTTGTTAATTTTTCCCAGTGTACAACCAATTTGCTGTTGGGACTTAGATGGATCAGGAAAAACGGTAGTTTCCGATTCTCTCTTTTGGCTCTAGCCATGACAAATGGCTTGACCCCCACGAATTTGAGCCCTTCGCACTCCTTTTCTTTCAGCAGTGCAAGGAGCTCCTCTGGATCAGTTGACGGTTCTAACCCCCTCAGCAGCATTGCCTACAACTTCTTTTCTTTCGGGGTGTAGGAGAAGAACTCCGTCGTCGAATCCCTCAATAAACTTTTAGTTTTGTGGTAGCGCTCCACTGTGTTACAGTAGATTTTGTGCCTATATAGGGTAAGTCTTTTTATATAAAAATTATTGCCTATGGCCGACTTATATAGTGCTTTTATTTCCTTTAGTTTCATCTTAAATGTATTTATTGGTGGAACCCTTTGTTTCGAAATTTGTTTTTTCTGCTGTTGTTGTTGTTGCTGCTGTTTTGGCTGCTCTTGTTGCTACTGTTGGTGGTTATTTAGTTTTTGTTGGTGTTGTTGTAGCACTTGTGCAATTGTATTTGTTTGTTGTTGTTGGGTCTGTTTTGAGCTAGCTGCATTTGCTGTTGCTGTTGGGATTGCCTTTGCCCTTCCCTTTTCTTTAATGGCCAGTACTCTTTGCTGTAGCATTTTGATGCTGCTGCTTATTGACTCCATTTTTTCCTCTTCATCTTCCGATTCGGTTGGCGCCAATGAAGCGAATCTATTCTCTCTTGGATGGTGGTGAACATCTGAGACAAATGGGTTGTCGTCAGTAACCTGCCCGGGACGATTCATTGCTGCACGTTGTACCAAGATAGAAGTTGGCCTTAGCTTCCACCTTCTCTTCGTCTTTAGATCTGCCACTACTAGTGTTTGGTTTGAACCACTTGATGTCTTGCCTGTTTTATCTGCTGATCCCGCTATTGCTATAGCGGACCGCTCTTCACAATCAATCGCGTGATATTATAGTACACCACACTAGCAACACTTTAATTACTTTTTTTTTTTCTTTAAACAAAAACTTAAAAAACAAACCTTTTTTGGTTTTAAGCGAACACACTGCCACTATTCTGATTGGAATCTATGTATATAGATTTCGTCAATTGTCTTACTTAAGTGAATAACTTCTCAATTAGTAGCCGAAACACATCTAATCTCCGCGGAGGTCTACAAACGACTGCAAGAGTAATGTCTTAATGTGAGTGTGCCAATTTTTTTGGCAAATCGTGCCAAGTGTCATTGCACTATGACATGAATGTTGTAGACAGATAGAGAATTAGTTGACAATGGACAACGGAGCGATACACACCTGAAGAACGCAGAATTCCTGGTCTGCAGTTCAATGCAGCGTGAATCTCGTCATATCGCCATCCTGCACTGTGCGCGAATAATTAAGTGTTTGGTTGAGGGTCTCATGCAAACTGGAAGTGGCCGGCCCCATATTGCTCGTTTGACCGAGAATATTTGCTGTGGCCGAGGACGTCCGAGAGACTCTACAAACATCGACGAGACAACGATGCATACAATTTGGCATCAGTAAACTTTCCTTGCGTCGAATTTTGGTGAAAGACCTGAAAAAATTCCCTTATAAAGTGCAAACCGTTTACCAATTTCTACATTGCTGCCTGCTGACCATCAAGTTAGGTTAATTTTCTCTCATACACTGGTGCAAGGAGTGGATGATTTGGTATCCAAAATCATAATCTGCGACGAAGACCATTTCCACCTAACTGATTATATAAATAAATAAAATTTGCATTTTTGGGGCACGGAGAATCGACATGAGATGCACGAAGATGCATCACCTAAAAGTGACTGTCTGGTGCAGCATTTGCAATGAAAAAGTGATTGGCCCTTACTTTTCGAGGACGTCGATGGCACTACCGTAACCATAACTGGTAAGCGCTACAGACAGGTGTTAAACGAGTTTTTTACGCCTCAAGTTGCTGAATTGGGTCTCAGACGTGGTTTTTTCCAGCTGAACGGAGAAACTGCTCACACAGCTCAGGAGACGACGAAGATTTTGAGACATCAATTTCCAGGCCGTATGACCTCCCGTTTTGGTGATTTGTACTGGCCGGCAAGATCGTCAAATCTGACGGCACAAGGCTTCTTCTTTTGGGGCTTTTTTAAATCTTGCATTTACCAAAACACATCTCAAATCTTGCAAGTCTTGAAAGCCAACAATGAAGAAGAAATCACTAATTTGGACCCAGATATTTTGCAAGCAATAATTCAAAATGCCTTAAAACCAACACAGATGTGCATCAAGTCAAGATGTGTTTATTTGGCTGATATAATTTTTTTAACTTAATGTCATCAATTTTAAACTTTTCGCGAAAACAGAGTCCAGTTTTTTTTTTTTTTGATTTCTGACAAATTTGCAGCCAATTCACATTATTACATTATTTTTGCCCCATCTTGTATACTTGTTTTACTGAAATTTATTGTTATAAATGCCATAGGTTGAGAACGGCTTTAGCGCTTACTTATTCTCGATAGCAAATCTTTCCTTCTTCTAGAGCTCTCTCAGTTATGTCAGTGATCATATGATACCGGTTTTGGTACTATTATGACTTTAGTAACTCCCCACTGATTCAAAACGAACTTCAATGTAATGCGCGTTTATAAATAATATAGAGAAACTTGGCTAATGCTTTACTAGGTAACATATTAAGGACTTCTCCGTTTATTAGTTCGTAACCTTTTGATAATCGAATGGCCTTAATGGTTCCTCCGAATGGGCGGCGAAGACGCTAGCTTTCATTTTATCGATCTTCGTGCACCTCGCGGTGCAGAGGCTTTATGTTTTTTTGTACCCTTTACTGCTTTCCAAAGCGTTTAATTGTACTGTTTCTCTGCTGTCAAACTCTCAACGTGACTGCCCGGTTTCTTAAGTTTCTAATAGTCTGTTATAGCAGGTTACATAAGTGATTCAAACATTTTGTATGTTTAGAAGTAAGACTTTGTTGCCATTTTTTAAGGGCGTCGACAAGACATGGGGACATGTTTATTCCTGCCATACCTTATTGGCCGCAGTCGCCATCCGCAATCAGTGTCACATTCACCAGAGTTACACATGCATGTCGATGTAAATGTTCAGCGTCTTCTCATTTGTGCTTTGTGCGATGCAAGTATTTTGACCTTTCCTTAGATTTCCTTCTTAAAGACTTCCCAATTAGTATTACTGCCAATTAGTTTTGCTGGTTCTTGTTTTTAGTTATAATTTCACTCACTTTCAAAATGATTGAAGAAAGGTCAGAAGAAATCCAAGAAACCCCTACTTTGGTAGACTATAGAGCTACACCAGTATTCTCCCGTACCTTGCTTATTTGCATGATAAGCCCGACTCTATCTGCATCGGCATCGTCACTACCTGAGCAAATATTATGATTTCAATTCAACAAGAAAAACTACCCAGCGACCCTCAAGAACATCGAAAATATTTCGTGAATTTTCAAAGGAACTTTAACATCTCCCCAACAAATGCTGCTAGTAATCTCTCCCTCTATTCTTTCTAGATTTATTCTAAAGTGTCTTTTACGTCCACTTATCCTAACCCACTTATCAATAACGCACTCAAAGACTTATCACTTTATTACCAAAATGTAAGTGGGCTGCGCACAAAAACAATTTCTGTCTATCTTAATACCCAAAAGCTTCAATTTTAAATGTTTATTCTGATCGAAACGAATCTAATATATATTACCAAAAATTCAGAACTGTTCTTCTGCAATTAACGATCATTTTGACCCTCAACTAGTTATAAAGTCAGTATCAGCTGAATTTAAATTTATTTTTGTTAAGTTTACTGTCTCCAAATCACATTCTGTTGCTTTATTCGCATGCGACAAAATGTAAGTCAACCTTTTTGACTTCTGTGACGATATCATAGTTCTTGGCGATTTTAATCTTCCTCATCTCTTGGCTGAATCCACGTCAGATGACGAATCTTATCTCTTTGCCTAAAATGCTGTTTCGTATAAGGAAGACATTTTTAGTGACGGTTTTTACAATTTAGGCCCATTTCAAATAAATGATATTTCAAACAACATGGGTATTGATACTATGCATTGTGTTGCCCGTAAGTGTGAATTTCTTCGTTCCAAATAAGACCGTCATTCTCATTCTTGTTATTTTCTCGCCAGCTTGTTATTTTCTCATACGACAACAACGATTCTTAATCCCCGCTCAGAAACTACCTTCCACTTCAACTTTCATAAATCAAATTACAATATAGTAAACTCAACAATCTTGCCAATAGTGTAGTCTATAGTTGTATGATATACTCGACAAAATTACCTCTGCTGATCTTCTGCGAATTACGCAAGAACTTCCTTACCAACGACAGAGAAATCCTTCATTATCTGCTCCTTAATATAATAAAGAATTACGTGCACTTCATATCAAGAAAAATAAGATTTGACAAGTGTACATTATATCTGGTTCTGAATTTGAGTATCAAAATTATATACAAATTCACTTCTACTTCTCCCAACTTTGTGATATTCGTTATAACAGATACCCCAAACGAATGAAATCTACCTTCATTTCTGCCCAAAACAATTCTTTCGCTTTATTAATATAAAAAAAAATCGATAACTATCCGTCTTGTCCCAAATTCTCCAATGTGTTATCGTCTGATCCTGCAACTATCGCCAACTATTTCGCTAATTTCTTTAGTGAATCCTTTTCCACACAGATTGAAGACAATCTTGAAAACAGGATATTATCATCCCCTGACCTATGCTAATTTATCCTGCATTTCCAAGATCTTTGAGATCATAATTCATGTATGATGCAATGCTCTTTAATTGCACCGAACCAACATGGATTTCTTAAAGACAGGTCAACCATTACCAACTTTATTGACTTCGTTGCTAGTACATTTTGTAGAGCAAGAGAAAGAAGTTGATGTGATTACTATTAACTTTAACAAGCCTTTTTTTCATACTCAATGCACTTCGTTGTCAAACTGGACTAATTTATTGGTTTAAATCTTACTTGGAAGAACGCTATTACCTAGTGCATTTTTACTTTCATTGGTCTGAAGCAAATAAAACCACTTTAGGTGTAACACAAGACAGTCACCTTGCTCCAATAATTTTCATTTCGACTCTTAATAATGTCGCAAATATTAAAAAGAACTCACGCATATCTGTTTATGGCGAAAATATGAAAATATATAAACAAATTTCCAGTTTTTCCGATTCTCAACCTCTACAAGACGCCCTCAATATATGGTGCAACAAAAAATTCCTTGAGCTCAACATAAAAAAGCCATCTCACACTCCTGGAGACTTTCAATATTTTCTGACCGAACTTAATATATATCAACCCTGTTCATCAGTTTTGTTAGGCCACTTCTCGAATATGCTAGCCAGGTGTATTCCCCTTAATATGAGAACCATATTCTACGTATCGAAGCTGTCCAACGCAGATTTCCACGATTCGCTCTGCGCAGGTTCTTAAGAGCTGGCCAATGCTCTATCCGCCCTATGATGACCGACTTAAATTCCTTTGTCTACTGTCTCTGGAAAAATATCGAGAATCAGCCGGTGTTCTCTAAATATGTTTGCTTTTAACCGACACCATCGACAGTCCCTCACTACTGGATAAGTTTTTTTAGTACCAACCCACGCAATTTATGGTCCTCTTTTTCGTCCAAATAACCACCGAACGGAGTATGGTTTTAACGAATCATTGTTTCGTATGTTCCGTAAAGTTTATGTTATAGAACTCCCCATGTGTTCGATTTCTATTGCAGTAGATGTACTTTTGAAAATGCTCTCAATTATCACCTATCCCGACCCTGATCTTCTCCGTCCTTAGATTAGTTAAAGACTCAATAAAATCTTTCGAGATTAACCCAAGCCTTTTACCGCAGTGGTAAAAGAAAATCATAGAGAACATTTTGCTCAAATATTAGAAGCTAAAAACAGTATCATATCGAAGGAACCCGATGATAGTTACCTATCATCCCTGGGTCTCTCACTCACTTTCATCTCCTGGACTAAACGGAATCATAAAAATCTTCAAGAAAAAAGACTTTTCAGCTGTAGCATTAAATATGGATATGTGCCAAAATGCTGGGGGGAAGTGAAGCTGATCTCTGAAGGTATGTAAATCTTGTCATAGCCAACCAAAAGATTTCCTTCAGACTATCTTTAGTATAGTACTAGATATTAGACAAAGCTGGAAGTTCTAATTTAAATAATGTGGAAAGAAAGCAATATTTTCTTGCCTTGCTATACTTGCAGTCGTCTGAGGCAATCCTTTAGAAATACAAGGCTGTCGTCAGTTTAGTTAAGTGGAAATCCACAAATAAAACTAGCAACCTCGAGTTAGTGATAAAAACACAGATGATGGAATGTATTGGCATTGACCAACGGCTGAACTGGAAACTGTCCTTGGTCTCCAACCTATATATCCCTAAATGCAAGAATCGGCAGCAAAAAGTGCCTTAAAAATGAATAAGTGTGATCGGCGGAAACCAAATCCGAAGAGCTACGCCTCAATCCTTTTAAATGGATAGGGGCTTATATTCCAATAAGGACTATATGATATCCTATTAAGACTTTGAAAGACCATTCGACTGTATTTTCGGAAGCAGAGGAGCATGGGACAGGAACAAAATGGTAGAAGATTCGATGTGGATTTTCATAGATAAATCAAAGATGGTGATAGAAAGCTACACTGAGATCTTTTCCAATTAGTTGAACTAAAGACATGAAGTACTATACTCATTTATAGCCAGGCAGCTATTAGGGCACAGTTAGGACTACCAAATAATTAAAGGTAAGCCAATTTATACAGCAATACTACAAGGGGTATGACAGAAAATCCAAGAAAATTTCCTACAATATATTTAATCCAGACTGTTCGTCGATTAAAAAATGTTTATCTCTCCACAACGCCGATAAGAGAAATATTCGAACCTTAGAGCATCAACTAAATATGTTGATTCAAGGAAATTCTAGCATAGATGAATTCTATTCTAATGTAAATCATCAGTTTTCATTTACCATCAACAAATTAAACACAGAAGACTATAGCACATATACTATAAACGCACTAATTTAAAACTATAGACAACATGCCTTAGATTACAGAACTCAACAAAAGAAAAAAAATCTTGTCCCAACATTCATTTTACGATTTTTCTGTTCACTATGCACCAAAATGAATAAATAATATCAATATTAGTTTAAAAGTTTGCTTTCGTGACGTTTATAGCAATAACCGTTTACATGATTTTTGCCTTTGAAATTGGTGCATGCAATCCCCATAAGCTTAGGTATTTATGTCCACTCGACAGTCACCCATGACCAAGAAACAGTAAATATATTCAAACATACCGTAGAAAACGGTGTTCATTGTTACACCCACGCAGTACTGAGATGACGCTTAAGTAATTAGCAGCAATTAGACAAGTATTTTTAAAGGTCTTAAAACAGTAAAGAGGTCATCAAGAAAATGTAACAATGATCCTGATGTATTTTGTTATATAGGGTGGTTCATCATGAGGTTTGATTTCAATAGACTTTTTGAAAGATCACGCTTGACTCCTATCAAACTGCTTTATTACTTTTGTTCAGTGTTATTTGGCAAATCATCGTGGAAAGACTCACACTACAACAGCGTATCCAAATTGTTCAGCTGTATAACGAAAATCAGCGTTCTGTCTGTAAGAAATGTTTTTCGTGCGATTCGAAGAACTTACGGTGCGCATAATCGACCTACTGAAACCACTATTGCCAATATCATTCTCAAATTTGAGTCCCAGTTTACATTAGTGAATGATACTCGACCGGTAAGACCACATCCAGCACGTAGTGAAAAGACTATAGCAGCTGTTGCTGAGAGTTTACGCGAAGACCGTGACGAATCGATTCGTCGTCGTTCTCAGCAGCTTGGCTTAGCGTATTCAACAACTTGGCGTATTTTACGTAATAATCTCGGCCTAAAAAAAACAAAATTAAACTTGAATTTGCTTCATATTTTCAGTGAATAAGCTCTGGAAAAACTCAATTAAAATCCGGTGTTTTATATTGAAATTTTGTTCAATGATGAAGCCCATTTCTGGCTCAATGGACACGTTAATAAACAAAATTTCCATATTTGGGCTGATGAGAAGCCCGAAGAGTGCCAAGAGCTACCATTACATCCATTAAAAACAACGGTATGGTGTGGTTTATTGGCTGGTGGAATCGTTGGTCCATATTTCTTCAAAAATGAGGCAAATCAGAATGGTAACCGGTATTGCGCCATGTTAACGGACTATTTGCTTCCTGAAATTCAAGCACATGGACTCGGTGAGCTGTGATTTCAACAAGACGGCGCTACGAGCTATACAGCGCGTGAAATAATGGACTTGTTGAGAAATCATTTTGGTGAGTACTTAATTTCACGTTTTGGTACGGTAAATTGGCCGCCTAGATGGTGCGATATTACACCTTTGTACTATTTTCTCTGGGGATATGTAAAGTTTCAGATCTTCAGGAATAAGCCAGCTACGATTGATGCTTTGGAAGCCAACATTACTCGTGTTATCCGCGAGATACCAGTCGCCATGCTCGAACGAGCCGCCCAAAATTCGACCTTCCGAATGGACCACCTCAGATGTAGTCGTGGCCAATATTTACATAATATCGTTTTTAAAGAGTAAATGCCATGAATTTATGTATTTTATTTTACATTATAAATCAAACCTTACGATGAATCACCCTATATATGTGGCAAATTTATGAAAGTTCGGGATGTAAAATTTTAGTTGATAGGTGTGAAATGCTTTGCGAAGCAAATACCTATAAATAGGTATGTTTATTTGAATTTTTATTTTTATTTTATACTTCTGCTCCAATTTTGCATAGCCAAAATTTCCAATCCCAGAACTGCCAATCGAGCTTATCTCAAACTTCAAACGAAAATATTTATTTATTTATATATTTCATTATTTCATTTTACAATTATTTATATACATATATCATTAAATATTTTTTTTTTATAATTCCGCGCGGCACCAAGGGGATATGAATACCCTTTTACTGCCTTTGCACCAGGGCGCGGACGGATGGTGTAGTAGTTTGAAACTCAGGTGTATTAGGTTTCGATATTTTTCTCAGAGGGGGTTGTCAAACTGGAGCCAGTGCATCCTCAACCAGTGGGTCTTAGTACGTTCAAGTTGTTAGAGCGTTACATTTAGACCAGCCAGCAATCACTCCAACATCAGTGTTATGTCTTCATGTCAGAGTAGACGCCGACGGGATTTTTATATAACTACATACAAATTCTCTGAAGACTTTTTCAGAGAATTTCCTCACACGGGATTCCAACCCGCGACCCTCTGCTTGAGGAGTCTATGCATATACCACTACACAACGGCCACCCCCATATATAAAATAAAGATAATCTGGGTAAGGTATTAATGAATGAAATAAAGTTTGTGACATTTTATATTTTTTATATCTATATAAGTAATAAAAATAGTGTTAAATGCCACCTCATCTGACTTTTCTACTAAATTAACCAAATGTTGGTGGGGTGACTCAAAACATAGATTTTAAGAAAAGAGAAAGAAAGATAACATTTTTCAAGTACAATATTAGACAAATAATCCAATGGAGGAAACAGAACAGGAAAATGAAACAATTTTTCGTTTATAAGATAACTTATGTTACATCAAAATATCAGAAAAGTGGAATTCTAAGCTGGAATAATTTAAATAAAAGAGCCAAATTTTCACATACTTTTCAAAATCACGAGAATACGTGATTTTCCCGTCTAATAAATAACGGGAGTGTGTTGAAAATACGGCAAGATGCAACCAAATAAAAATTACATCATGCGGAGGTACGGAATTTCGATACAGAATCAACAAATGAATAGTTAGTTCGTAGACTATAGTTAGAAATTAACCTGAAATTGCAGTAGCCAGACTTCGAGAATAAAACTTTTAGTACTTTAAAGCAGTATGGCAAAATCTCAAAACAATGGAAAACAGGGATGACGTGATAATGTTTATTTAAAATTTTTATCATTACCCTTTTTTGTAAGATTAATAAAGGCTGTATTTCGTTCACAAAAGTTCTTTTCCAACATGCAATGCTATATTGAAGTTTTGAATGAATATTCCGAAGTATGACTAGAAAAAGACATCTTTGAATCAATAATAAGCCCCAGATACTTACATTCTTTTACCTTTTCAATCAAAAAACAATTGTCACTGCAGTTAAGTGCACCACTGAAAACATGTGATGATGAGCTTGTGGCACAAATGCGGCAAATTACTTTGTACTTTAGACAGTCTGGTGCGTGATAGTTAATCGTTGCGCTCATAAGATGTTTGATTTGTTGAGCTAAAGAATATTATTTTAGTTTTGGAACTAATGATTAGGCTATGCTTAGCAAACCACAATCGTATTAAGGTAAGATCCTAATTAATATTGAAAATGAATTTCATATAAATTTTGAATCCATACACGTAACCTACTTCATCACCAAAAGCAGTTAGTTTAATCTTAAAATTTATAGAAAAAAGAGAGTTTATATAAATAAAAAATAATATAGGTCACAAAAATGAACCTTGCGGAACACTCCTCGCCTCTTTGAGATCTGCTTGAGAGATACGAACGGAACCATTCGAGCATGAACCCTTGAAAACCAGTATTTTGTAATTTCTGTAATATCACATGGTTAACCATATCAAATGCTTTTGATATATACATATATGAACAGCTCAGCAGTAAACATTTTAGCATCCAAGTTGGAATAAACGTTTGAGCAAAAGTTTAGAAGGGAATCTTTAGTAGATTTGCCCAGCTGAAAACAAAATTGTTTTGGACAAAAAAAACTTCATTTAATTTAAAAAAGACATTATTCTTTTTTTCATAACCTTCTCAAAGATCTTATTGAAGAACAAAAGAAAAGATAAAGGTTTATAATTCTTCATGTCATTTACAGAACACTTTTTAGAGAGAGAGCTGCCGGAAAAACTCCTGTAAAACACTAAGATTGAATATATGTGCTAATACATCAACAACAAAGCAAGCAATATGTTTTAAGGTTTTATTCGAAATTCCGCCGAAGCCGCAAGCGTTTGAGTTTAGGAGGCCAACTTCTTTTAACAATTCTAAAGGTGTAACGTGTTCGAATGCAAAACTGATTTCTTGCACTTATATCATCAATATTATTGCAAAAACTGCAATTATTTTTTAAAGAATTAGTGGGTAAAAGCTTGACAATGACGTAAAGTTAGAATTAAAGTCATTAGCAACATCTATATCACCAGAAATTTTACAATTATTTACAGTAATAGAAGAAGATTTTTAAGTAAAAGAAGGTTTATTTAATATGTTATTAACTATTTGCCATTCTGATTTTAAATTTCCTTACATAAACTTTTTACGGTAGTACATATCACGACAAATAAGAATTTTCTTCTTTAGCTGAAGAATCGTTTTTAAGCTAGTGTTAGATAGTTTCTTAATGTATTTAAAACGTAACCTTTTTTTTTGATTTTTTTGACGAGATGTTCAGAAATTCATGGCTTCAGTCTTTTTCAAATTTTCTTTTATTGTACGGTGTAGGTGGTTGAAAGTAAAACACTTTTACCAACAGACCCAATAAAAATATCATAAGCCAAAGAAATATTATATTCCAAAAATCATTATTCCATGATTTATTGATTTATTGAGAAGATAATGCTTTAGCTTTGAGATATCAATTATAGATCGCATACTCGTAAAACCAAAAAAAAAAGCAGATGGCAATTTTTTTCCATTACATTGTTCTTGTAAATTGCTTTGTAAACACTTAAAACGAAATAAAGAATTTATAATAAGAATAATAATAATGTTCATAAAGTCAACTTTTGGATGACTATCTATACATTCAAATATGTTTACTTTAATGATCAGTTATTTTTAAATCATATACACACCTTTCACAGGAACTGAGTGATATATTTGAAAAACGACCATAAATAAGATCCAAACAACTACCAGAGAGTGACCTAGTAGGTTCGTTGATGAAACTTATTAATCCATGTGAAGTTAGGAAGGTCAAGGTATTAGACACAAGTTCACTATTTTCTAATAAATTTAGATTGAAATCACCTATTTAATTTGATTTTATCTAGTGAACTTGAGAATTCTAAAACAAATGATTCGAAACTAAATTTGTGTAATTTGTGCACATGCAGTGCTAAAATATCTTTCTCGTTTTTTTTAAAGAAACTTTTAAAGCAGTTTTGAATTTCAAAAATTTACTTCATTTACGAGTACTATATGATCCACTTTGATAAAGCACCTAACTTATTTTTTCTTTCTTTGTTCTGCACTTTCTTCACATGGCAGTTCTCTATGCTCATATCAGGAATATCGATGGATAGACAATCTTGTAAGATTTGCTTAACTTTGCTTTTTGCATTTTATTTGGCAAACTAACAATTTCAATGCAGTTGTTTAGAAGCTGCTGTTTTTGCCAGTTCAGTCGACAGCTAAGCATTTTCAGTTCGAAGTTCAGCGAGTTCTGATAGGAAACAATTGTTGGTTTCCTCAAATTTCTCGAGTTTGAAATAAATCATTTGAAGAGTGAAGTTAGGCTCGTCTCCATACTGGTGTTGAACTTCTTGTTGCAAAATAGGTGGTGTTTTGAGTGCATCACTTCGGTTGTTGTTGCTTTTTGAAGTAGATGGCTCATTGTCATTGTTGTTGTTGATGACAGCCTCAGGTTGGCGCATAGATTTGCGTCTAATCCCATCACACTTAACACATTGAAAACGTCGCCTAATCGAATTCATGTAATTTAAATCTTCTGCACTAATGTTTACACAGGATTGATGAAATATACTTGAATATTCACTGCACGTAATTTTTTCAGTGCAATATTTGTAAATTTTTTCTGCACACAAGCTACACTTCATTCTGATTTGAATAATAAGAGATGCTCACCCCACAATGCTCAACACTCGATATGCGATGAAGATGAACAATTTTTACCATCACAGGAATAACAAAAACCCCATCTAATTTCAGCAGAAGATTTAAATAATATAATAAAAGATTTAAATTTACCGAAAAGTAAAGCCTAAGACATTGGAATTTGCTTGTCGATGACAAAATAACTGATCAACGAAATCACCATGATCAGTTCTTTACAAAAGAAGATGGACTTTGTTTTTGTGACATCATCAAAGGTTTGTACAAAGAATTTGGGATACCCTATGTCCCAATGAATAGCGGTTATTTATTGACAGTTTAACTTAAAACCTAAAAAATTGTTTTAATACACAACGGAAATAAATTTCCATTTCTTCCAGTAGCCCACTCTGTACACCTGAAAGAAAACTACGAAAGTTTTAAAATATTAAGAGTATTAGTTTTCAGTTTATTGGAAATTTTAAAATTTAATTTAATTTAAAATTGGGGTTTTTAATGAGACTGCAGGGAGGCTACACAAAACATCTGTGTTATCTTTTTTTGTGGGGTAGTAGATCACTATGTTCGTCAATCTTGACCTATAAGAACGGAATTTTGTCTTGGAAAACATAGCGTTAAATGTAAACCTATTACTGAATCTGAAAATATGTTAATACCACCTTAAGATATTAAACGTGAGCCAATGAAACAATTCGTAAAAGCGCTAGATAAAAAAACTGAAGCTTTTTTATTTAAAAAAGTTTTTTTTTTCATTAGTTGTCAAAAGCGAGGGTTTTTGCTGGAATTTTTGTTGGTCCATAAATTAAAAAAATTAATAGCTAGTGCTCAAAAAAAATGTTGGCATAGTTTTCAAGCACTAGTTTCTGGATTTTTAGGCAACAATAAAGTCTAAAACTACCAAAAATTTGTTGAAAACATGTTGAGGAACTTTAAAACCATGGATTGCAGCATGTCTTTTCAAAGTCAAAATTCATGTTGACTTGTGTTTATATTTAAAGGTGTCAGATTATTTATTTAAGGTGTCAGAAATTATCTTTCCAGGATGATCACAATACAAAAACCCCAGACACTGCCTGAGGCATATGCCTTATGCTTAGAAATACAAAATTTAAGTTACAGAAAATTGAAAAAAGAACTCGTATAACACAGTTACCAAATTTACAGTTAATCTCAATAAGACAAACACAGATAAAACCAGAACCGACACAATAAGCACATAAACAAATGACGATACAGCAAAGGAAAATGGAATACAACATTCAACATGACAGTCTAAGAGGAATCAGTATCAACCTCCTATTCCTCAAAAAAATAATATTCAATCACTAAGGCCAACTCAACCAAAACCTGTAACTCCGTTTAAAACTCCATCCAAACAAGATAAGTGGATTATACAAATAGGCCAGCTGCTAATCAGCGCAGCTATAACGCACAAAATTATAGACAAAACGTAATTTTGTGGATTATATTCCGCAAAAAAAAATAACGAATGTTCAATACGGAAAACCCTAATCCAGCTGAAGAAGCACAGTACATACATGTAAAAATATGAAGAAGCCCTCGAAGAGAATAATATACCGGAAGAAATAGTAAAACCTACAGATGAAGTAACAACAGAGGCAAATTTTATGACAGGAGCCTCTCTAACATACCAGTAATGGAGTATGTAACAAGTAATGGTGAACTATTGTACTAAAATTTCCAATCGGTACAGGGCAACAAAAATTTTCTACGACCCAATTTATCCACCAAAACTCAACCAGCAAAAAAATCTTTTAAACTACAATCAGCAGGAGGCGAGATTCAAATTACTGAGAAGATCAGTGGAAAGTTCTTCGAGATCATTGGGATTAACATTATAATATATTTCCTCGTTTCGGAGGTGATACCCTCAGAGTTGAAAGCAATAATAAACAAAAAACAAAATTTTTCAATTCAAACCCAATATTAAAATACCACTAAAAGAAAATAAATTTATACAATACAAGTAAATAATATCGAAATAAGGGATAGCCACCTCAGCAACAAAACAAAAGACAGAATTAAATCTTTTGTAAGTAAATACAAAAATATATTAACAAAGCTGTTAACAACAAGGAAATCATCGATAAGGGAGTAAAAGCTAAAATCAGAACATTAACGGAAGAACCAATTTTTGCTAAGTCGTACCTATATACATAATAGAATAAATAGCCAAATACAAAAACTTGTGGAAGATTTCATCATACGACCTTCAAAGTATCCATACAATTCACCAATGTGGGTTGTACCGAATAAAATAGACGCATCTGGGGTTAAAATACAGTATAGTGATAGACTTCAGAAAACTTAATGCCGTAACGATATTAGGCACATACCCGATATGTGGAAATTTAGGAAATCCCAAATACTTCACAACTATAGACAACATCAGGAATCCACAAAATAAGGATGAAGGGATATGATATTTCGAAAACTACATTTTCCACGATAAACGGTAATATGTGATAATATGAATATACACGTTTACCCTTTGGATTAAAGAACGTTCCGGCGATCTTTGAAAGAACGATAGATAATGTCCTAAAGGAGTTTATTGGAAAAATATGTTATGTGTATTTAGACTATATCATGGTGTTGAAAAAATATTCAAAAAACTTGAACTAGCCAAATTGAAGGTGAATTTAGAATGAATGTCTTAAAGAAGAAACTGAATTTCTTGGCTACCTAATAACGAACAAAGGCATAAGACCAGACCAAAAAAAATGTATGCCATTAAAAGAATGAAACCTCCAAAAAAACCTTAAGGAACTTAAGGGACTTCTTAGGTTAGCATCGTATTATCAGCGATTACTGAATCTTACAAGGGGAGCAAAGGAGATTAAGGGACACACCTAATGTGAAATTTAAAAAAAAAAAAAACTATTTTAGTCTATTTAGTCTATATCTTTAAAAATAATAAACTAAAATTTCAAATGAATATCTCAAATAGTTTTTGAGATACATTCTTCTAAAAAAAGAAACTTAGCGGTCAGAAATCATTTTATCGTTTTCTTGCAACTATGTACATTTTTTAAATTTGCTGCAGTTGTAACTCGAGGCCAAATCATCCGATCGCTTTTATTTTATTATTTTGCTTATTTTGTATATGTTTTTCTATACAATGACCCTTCAGTTTTTCGATATATGAAAAATGTAATATTGGCGGGCCAATAATCATCAAAGTTCAGACAAAATATTACTTTTTTTTTTTAAACAACTTTTTTTTACAATCGTGGGTCATTGTATAGGCAGCACCTTCTAGTTTATTAATCTTTTTTGATTTCAGCCACGGTGAAGGTCGCAATCACTACATCAGTGAACGACTTTTTTTTTGACTTGGGAGATAGTAAATAAGTCGCTGAAAATTTATTTTTTTTTGAAAATCTCAGTGTATATTCATTATTTATGTATAAATATATCCTTCAAATTTTAAAATATTTGATGCAGTAGTTTTCTTTTAAAAAAATTCCTAAAAAAATAACCCTTTCTTGGCAGTCACACTAGGTGTGCCAATTAAAGCCAATGAGCCAGAATATTTTATCAAATCAGAACAACTCAAAGAATAGTCGAAGACATATCTAAGGTGGACAACAAATTTCGAATCATTACAAAAGGGCACAGCAGAGCTCATCGAAACCATAAGTAGAACAAAAAACAGATTTTAAAAATCATTAATTTGGTATTTGGATACATCGATATATATGAATATAATACAGCCATCATAACACTGAGAGAAGAACTTGGTAAAATCATCAATGTCTGTTTTAGAATGGCACATGTTTTTAATTTAAGTAGGTACAAAGGTATAATCAGCCAGCTCACATCTACTATCGAAAATATTATCAATAAAAAAACCAATTGCAGTCGGAGCAATTGATTAATCAGCTACAGCAAAAATTTATTTTTTTTTCACTGTACATACTACTAAAGATGCCCACCTTGCTTAGTATGGCCTTGTTTTATGAATTCGAACATTCCACTTGCAGATTCGAAGATCATTGTTCTTTAATCGTTTGCCTGCAACAGCGAATCCGTTATTTCTGAGGTTATCAGTTGGTTCATCGCAGTTTTTAATCCTATGTTATGAGTCCTATGCCAGTGTAGGTCACTATTATGCTACTCATCAAGCATGCTTGCATTGTAAGGACTGCTATTATCAAAGACTATAACTGGGAGGTAAGGTAAGCACAACGCTATGAATTTGATTGCTGATCTGCAACCCCAAAACAAGCTTTAGGACCGTTTCCCCATCAATCGCCGATGCTCAAATGATAGTGAACACGCTTCCAAATCGGAAGGTTCTGTTTTCGAATCTCAACCGCACCCAAAAGACGTTCATTTTTCAGTTAACTACAATTAAGTAAGATGAGTATTTTACTAAAAAACAAGTCAACTTCCGCAAACAATTTAGTCTCCCCATTAAATGCCACCCATGGATCGAAGTAACCACTGAGCGCAAACATCTTTCTTCTCTCTACCCCATTTTTCACAAAACTTAACACATGCTAGAGCATTATAAGTATATTCATACCCACTTAAGTGTCAACTTCTTTAAAATAAATAAATAAAATGGATCAACACAAACCTAAGTACGATGGGGTGTATAGGGTGCTGCTGGCTCCAGATACCACATGAACCTTCAAATCTAATTTAATCCTATCTATGTAATTTACTTGTAGTTAAGACAGTCAAATTAAATAACCTCCAAACAAAAAAAAAAAAAAGTTTTTTTTTTCATTTTTAAGAGAAATGTTTGTATAGGATGTTTTATCGTGAGGTTTGATTTATAATGTAAAATAAAACACATTTATTTGAAAGTGAACTTAAAATTTTTATTATCGTTTCAAAGAAAAATTCATGGCATTTTTTGAAAATGATATCATGTAAATGTTGGTCATGACTACGTCTGAAGTGGTCCATTCGAAGGTCTGGTATCATAGCGACAGCGTAGCGACTGGTATCTCGTTGATAACACGAGTAATGTTGTCTTCCAAAGCGTCAAAGGTATGTAGCTTATTCCTGTAGACCTGAGAGTTTCAATATCCCCAGGGAAAATAGTCCAAAGATGTCATATCGCACGATCTAAGCCGTCAATTTCCGTAGCAAAACGTGAAATTAAGTGCTCACCAAAATGATTTCTCAACGAGTCCAATGTTTCACACCATCTTGTTGAAACCAGAGCTCACCGAGATCATGTGCTTGAATTTCAGGAAGCACATAGTCCGTTATCATGGCGCGATAACGGTTACCATTGACAGTAACATTCTGATTTGCTTCATTTTTGAAGAAATATGCACCAATAATTCCACCAGCCCATAAACCACACCATACCGTTGTTTTTAATGGATGTAATGGTAGCTCTTGATGTTCTTCGGGTTGCTCATCAGCCCAAATACGGCAATTTTGCTTATTAACGTACTCATTAAGCCGGAAATGGGCTTCATCACTAAACACAATTTCACGATAAAACACTGGATTTTCATTGAGTTTTTCCAGGGCCCATTCACTGAAAATATGAAGCAAATTCAATACGCATCATCTTGATCTGTCAAGAAAAGCCTATTGAAAATCAAACCTCGCGTTGAATCACCCTATAGTTATAAGGATATGATATTTGATATTGTATAGAAATCTACCAAACGTTTGAGCCCTGAAGCTGGGTTTCTAGTTGACGTGGTAATTGGATAAGCTGACATTTATATATATTTTCGTTTATAATATGCCTGTTTAATACAAAACATGAATAATATAGTATATAATGTAATTATATTTAAGAAAAAAATAAAAATGTGCATATGGTAAATAAAATAAATCTTGGAAAACGAAGTTCTTAGACACAATTATAGATGGAATGTGTGATCACCACAAATTGGTTTACTTCATAGGTAGCAGGTTTTTTGAGTTTTTTTGTCCTTATTATATGGGCAGTCCGCGCATCGATTTCTTTTGGAAAGTGGTAAAAACGGGGGTTGATAGAACGGCAATTTGAATTCCACATAACCTCATGCCCTTTTTGACATGACCGCGTTGTGTTTTTTCATATGAGCAATCACAAGTTCTTTAGCTAGGTCCTTGAGGAATAGTCTCCTTATATCTTTTCGTCCTACTGCATAAGATGGATTCAACTCCGTAAAGATAAAAACGACTTTATGGCAGCTATGTCTAGAATATTCAGAAAAAGCGTTAGAGGCCATCTTCGTTTCTGACGCTTGCATGAATAATTTCTCGCCATCTGATACATCGTATCAACACCTACTTTGGTTTTGTTGTAGTATGTAATAATTTATGGTTTTTTTTTTTTTACCCCCATCTACAACTACAACATCAGAGTGCATGGAACTAAGTAGAACCACACTTCGGTTTAGTTTTGCAACATAGTTGACTAAGGTAAATTTACTATGGAAACCAAATCAACTTGAAAAAGCACCACGAAATTTGTTTGGCTTCATGCTTTGAGGAACTTTACGTTTGTTTTGTCTAATTCTTCCAACTAGAGTCAGTTGTTTTTGAAGAAGCACTCCTGCCAGTGGCAAAGAAGTAAAAAAGTTACTAGTTGTTACATTCCTACCACTATTTACTATCGTAGCTGTTAGTTCAGTAACGATGGTTTGCCCCAAATTTTTTTGAGCCTGTTCTCCTGGTTGTCTTCCATAGTAAATCTTAGCATCATTGGCGTATGCACTGTTTGAATCGCACATCCAATATATTCTGACTCCATATTTTCCAGGTTTGCTTGGGATGTACTGGGCAAATGGACAACTACCCCTGAAAGTCACTAGTTGCTCGTCAATGCTCACTTTTTGAAACGCTTTGAGTAATTCTATGTTATTGATTGCTATCAGATTGTGAAACTGCATGTTCTAAAAATTCTTCCACTTCTTCTGAAACTCTTTGAGGTATTCTACAGTATTTTCTAGATTGCTTTCATATTGTGAAACTGCATGTTCTACAACTCCATCCACTTGTTCATTTTCTAAAGACTCTCCATAGCTCGATTCGGCCCATGAGCTATTTTCATCACTGTCAAAATCTTGTGCGTGTTCAGCTTCACTGGAAGAAGATTCTTTTAAAATGTCTAAAATACCTCGTTCCGAAAAATTTTCGGGAAGACGCATCGTTTAAATCTTTTTTGTACACACGGTACACAGATGTACCGGTATAAAGTGAGCGTCAAGATACAAATGTCTCGATAGGAAACATTTATTGTGAACGGGCCTTAGTTTATTTTTTGTTTGGTTGCTATGACAGCTGTTAAACATATTTAGTATTTAAATTAAATTTAAATTTTGTAAATGATGATTTGTGGAAAGCATTAAAATGCTTGGATGGTTTCAACGTTTCAGAGATAACGATTTTGATGTGAGAAATGAAAAACGTGGATGACCACCAAAAACATTTGAAAACGGAATTGCAACCAATATTGGATGAAGATGATACTTTTAGTCAGAAACAAATGACAGAAATGTTAAATGTTGCACAAAAAACAATTTCTGGCCGTTTAAAATTTATGGGAAAGATCCAGACTTTTGGAAAATGGGTGCCACATGAATTGAATGAAAGACAGGTGGAAGACCGAAAAACCACTTGTGAAATTTTGCTTGAAAGAGACGATAAAAAATCAGTTTTGCATCGAATTGTTAGTGGTGATGAAAAACGGATTTATTTTCAGAAACCTAAACGAAAAATATCATGGGTTAATCCGGGACAACCATCAACTTCGACTGCAAAACCAGATCGATTCTACAAGAAGACAATGCTGTGTGTCTGGTGGGACCAAAAAAGTGTGGTATACCTGGTGAAACCTTTAATACAGATCGCTACCATCAACTAATGATCAATTTGAACCATGCATTGATCGAAAAACGACCGGAATGGGCCAGAAGACACGGCAACGTAATTTTGCTCCATAACAATGCACCTTTACACAAAGCAAAACTGGTTCAGGATACAACCAAAGCACTTGGCTGGGAAATGCTACTCCACCCGTCGTATTCACTAGACTGGGCTTCTTCCTACTACCGTTTGTTTTCATCAATGGGACATGCATTAGCTGAGCAGCACTTCGAATCCTATGAGGACGTCGAAAATTGGGTGACTTGTTGGTTTGCTTCAAAAGACAAACAGTTTTATTGTGGAATCCATAAATTACCTGAAAGATGGGAAAAATGTGTAGCTAGCAATGGCCAATACTTTGAATAAAATGGTTTTTACTTTCCCATTAAAAATTAGTGTTTTATTTTAACAAAAAAACGCTCACTTCATACCGGTTTACCTAGTATAATTCAAGAAATAAGAACTGAACTGAACTGAACCGTTTGAATATCACATATCAGTTGTACAATCATACAATGCAGATAAGCAGTTACGCTTCACACGCAGATTCATTGCAGTCGACCTAAAAAAACACTGGGTTTCTTGACGTGTATGCAATAACATGTTGACACTATCGATGTAGGCTATCAATAGCCTAATTAGTACACGAACCGATTGTGGCGACCCTTTGTTACTGATACATGAACCAATGGCATGCAAAAAAAAACAACAGACCGACTGATAAAGGATAACCAGGAAGCTGGTACGTGAGTATATCAAGTAGCACCGCGGTACTCGTCTGGCCGGCTCCATACTACAGGGTCAAAATGACCCTGTTTGTGCATTAAAGTGGTATCATCCAACATTTAATTCTTGTTCTGATTACATACATTTTTTTGTTTTTGGCTTTGGTTTTTGTCGTTGTTAAAGAAAAAAAAATATTCAAATTATAATAAAAATCAGTGTGTAGAGGGTCAAAATGACCCTATTTGTGCACCTGCAAAATTTAGGGCCAAAATAATATTATCAGTCTCGTTAAATCATTAGTTATTTACCCTGCAGAAGCCGAAAACTTATTTCTTTTGCAATAATGGGAGATACCTAAAAAATATTTATTTGTTTTTTACACAAAAAAGCTTAAATGAAAGAAAATAGTTTAATTTTATTATATTCTGTTATCAAGTAAAGCAATACATCTTTTTTTGAAAAAACGGGATGTATTCAGTTAACACCGATAAGGTACAAAAATGTAAACTTTTCAAACAAAATCGATATCCTTTTACAACGATATGTGACATATAAATATATTTTCCTCAAGTCCACGAAAATCATAGGTCATTCCCACTCTTAAAAGGTAAAGCTCTTCTGTCAGATTTCTGACATAAATTTCACTAAGGCATATAAACAAGCATCGCACTCACTGTGTTGTTTGAATTTTCATTTTATGCGCAGTAAGAGGGGACATACGGTATTTGCCAATTCCGAACAGATGATCAGATGATCGAAATGTATTACTAGGATCGACTTAAATCATTCTTCGTATACCAGATATGAATATATTGCTGCGCATAGTGCTTTCAACAATAAAATTTGTAGAAAAAGAAAGAAAGTTTAATTAAATACTCGTATATAATAAGTTTATCCCCATATACTGTGTTCTCCATTTAGGACTATACATTTTGTTTTTGACCAATTTGAAATTTAGACTGAACCATGACTAAACGGTAGACTTTGACAAGCAAAATAATATAATAATGACAGATCAGCAAAAAGAGCGCGTTGGCATTTTAAAAAAATGTGTAGTTCTTAATGTAAAGAACTGGATATTCTATACTAATTCTATTCTAAACTAGAATTTTTTCATATGTCAGCATTGCACCAATGAAATACCTTTTCATGGGGCCTTAGTTTTAAGCTAAGTTCAACACGATCTATTGCGACGCTCTCTGGTAATTTTTTTTTTTTCTTTTTTTTATATATATTCTTTATTCAACTTCAAAATTTTTGGAGCAATATGGCCGGGCTACATACGAGTATACATATACATTTTGCGAATAACATATATATATTTTTTCATTCACTAGTGCAAGAATAACGACAAGCGATTGTTTTCATTTAAGTCCATGAATTCAGGTGAGCAAAATAATTAGAATAATTTTAGTTACAAAGTACCTTATAATTATTAGAAATATGGTATGTACAAGCATTTTACATATATAAATTATATCTATATTATAAACACTTCATTAACCCAAATGCGCTATAAATTAACAATTAAAAAATTTCAAAGCATTATAATTTAGGGCAGGTAACAGTTAACAGTTCGCAGCAATTTACGTGGTTCTTAAAATCAAATTTTTCTTTAAAAAAAAATCGAATATATTATCTTTCGACAATGTATCCCTTATTTCTACTTTTATAAATGAAATGAAATGAATGAAATTTTATATCTATGTGTTGGCTTTGACTTTTTGTTGATGGAGTTCGCGTAACTCCTTTGACAGTATTTATAAGACCCATTTCACGTATAAAGATGCGATGGAAAACGACTTCTTTAATGACTTGACATAAAGTGACGTATTCAGCTTTCATGAGAGTGAATGTAACGACAGGAAGTTTTTTCGATTCCCAGCAATTGATGCGCAATAATAAAACTGTCCACTGTAGGAACAATCGAACAGTTAACGAGGAGATGCTTCCCCGTTCTAAAATGTTCCTGTTGTAAATGGCTAAGAAATTGAGAAAATGTTGAATATCTGTCCTCGATGTAATGGCCAAATATGTTTGTTCTCCAATTAAGGCCTGATAACGTTTTATGTTGACACCGAATCAGTCATTTTCTTTACGTTTCTGGAAAGTTGTTACGCTGGAAAACGGTGTAGAGAATCAATTACATTCCAGCTTGTTTCGACGTGGCAGAAGTTGAACATTGTAAGCGGCTTGATAAATAGTAATTTCGCCTCGTAATAATTTTCGTTCAATTTCGATTCTTAAGAAGAATTCTTTATACCCCGATCCTTCTCCTCCACTTATTTGTTATGGTTAACTTTGATATGATCTCTTTCATCGATGTCTCCGAGGTACATGCAAGTATGATGATGGACATCGCTCTAGAGTTTTTAGAAATTAAGATAATAGACTTATAGGTCTGAGATCCTTTGGGACAACGTGAGAACATTTCCCGGTTTTAGGAATGAAAACTACATTAACTTCTTTCAATAACAAGGGAATGTAGTCCTGCTTAGGTAGGAACTACCTTGAAAGTGAGTGTCCAGTAGCAGGTTAATTGATTTATTACTTGACGTCATAGAATTTGTAGAGAGGATTTTCTGTTATTTTCTCAGTTAATTTTTTATATATTTTGAGGGATTTTTGCTTGATTGGAACGTTTTCTGCAAGCGTTTCTAAGCGATCCTAGCGAATAAGACTGTAGAAAGCAGCCATTACCTGCTTGAGAGAAGAAATCCTTGACTTTTGTGTTAAGCTTGTTGGTGTTACGCGGGGGACTTAAGAATTTAGAGAAGTGTATTTTTAAAACTGTTCCTCTGTATATTGGCTAATCTGTTTTCCGATAACGGGAAAAAAGCATTATTCTGACTTAATTGGATCTACATATGATCTGCAATAGAGTGTTCAGACGATACCATCCAGTTCGTTATCATTTATATTCATAACCATTTATATACCATGTATCCAATTGAGTGTTAAATTCTTTAAAAAATAAAAAAAATTAAAAAAGAGGGATATTTAGCACTTCTTGTCGGTTTTTAGTTATGGTTAGTATTCATTGCCAATATTTCAAACAAAAAGGTTAGTACGTTTAATATAATCATCATCTGTCGTTAGCATCGCACCCGATGATGAGGCCAATTTTTTGGCTTCCATCTTGTAAGACCACCCTTTGTGAGTTGACACCAAAGAGTGGTGACCAAGATATGACTATGTCAGCTATGTCGGTTATGTCGGATTCGCTGAGATTAAAGTAAGAGTACATTAAGGTTACGTTTCGCCAATATAGAAGTTCTAATCTAACCTTTTTCTTTTGTATAAAGCATCCCAAGTCCACGAACCATGCCTTCTACAATCCATCATACCTGGGCTAGGATGAAATATTCTGCGCCCTTGAAAGATTAAGAGTGCGGTTGAGATCTTTTTGAAGTGATAAAGGTTAACTCGAAGGAACCGTAATATTGGAACAGTCGACTAGAGAAGCTTCCACTACAATGTCATTTGAGTCATCCGGTTTTGCAAATGTGTCCAAAAGCTCATCCATAGATGATAACTCTAATCGAAAAGGATTTTTTGTTGATTCGTCGTAGATTTCCGACGGAGACCGTCGCACGGTGTGGGAATTCGCTCATCTAGTGGAATTAAATTAAAAGCGCTTACAAATTTAACTGTTTGAATTTTTTTTTCAAGTTTTTTCATAAATATGTGAAAAATGAAATTTATTTAAATTTTATATATACTTCACCAAACTTTTGATATATAGAACTCAGAAAGTACAAGTCTTCTGCACTTTGGTGGACCCATTTGAAAAAATGAATATATAGACAAACATTAATAAACATACAATTACTTACATATTTAAAAAAAAATCAATTTATAGAGCTCTGAAAGTACACGTTTTTGCGTTTTGGTAGACCCTTCTTAAAAAATAATTTTCGCTCCCAAAAAAAGCTTTTTGTAATTTTTTTTGTAATAATTATAATGAATATATATATACAAAAATAAAATAAGATTACGATTATTTCTATACCTAGCCAAATTTTTGATGAACGGAGGTTTGAATGTACGCGTTTTATGCACTTAGGTATACCCATTTTAAATAAATTATTTACGCTGACATAAAAAATCATGTTTTTCCTTTTTTTTTATATTTTTGTTCTTATATGTATTAATAACGAACATAAAATATTTATATACATTTAAAAGCAAGGAAATTGGGTTCCACATGAACTCAAGCCGAGAGACGTCGAAAGGTGGTTTTGCATGTCCGAAATGCTGCTGGAACGCCACAAAAGGAAGTCATTTTTGCATCGGATTGTTGTTGGTGATGAAAAATCGATCCATTATGACAACCCCAAGCGCAAAAAATCATATGTGAAATAATGCCAACCAGGCAAATCAACACGAGGCCATAATTTACCATCATGACAACGCTCGGCCCCACGTTGTTATTTCGGTTAAGAACTATTTGGAAAACAGTGGATGAGAAGTCTTACCCCACCTGCGTTTTAGCCCAGACCTTGCCCCTTCTGACTACCATTTGTTCTGGTCATTGCAGAACGCCGTCACTGAAATACGGTTCACATCAGAGCAGAATACCAAAAATTGGCTTGATTCATTCTTGGCTGCCAAGCCGGCTCAGTTCTTTTGGGATGGGATCCACAAATTGCCGGAAAGATGGGAAAAAGCCATAGCTTCAGATGGGCAATACTTTGAATAATACTATTGTACATGCTTTTCTTTCTTTCAAATTTCGAAAAAAAAAAAAAAACACTCACTGGCATGAAATACCATCCATACTTCTCAAGATACAAAGTCCTAGACCTGGTCGCACTTGTGTCAAAAGCATCCAAATTAATAGGAAACCCAGACGCTAGAGCTTTCAAAATTATGTAGAACACTTTGATAAGCTCTACAATATATCAATGCCTGTTAACTCAGCTGTTTTGTTTTCGTCTCAGAAGAATCGCCTTGCTGTGTTGCCATCGTTTGTATTCCCAGATTGTTGAGTTGTAATGTCTATGAGTAAGTCAATTTCCTTTCTGAATCTATCTTGTATAAGCTTTTTCCTGGCTTTTGAATTTTCCTTGCCTTCATGTTCTTTTACTTGCCAAACCCTATCATCAAGCATACATATATGCAAAGTGAAGGATACATTCCATGAAACGAATCCAAGAATGGAGTGGACTTAACCCAAAGGACATTGAAAAAGGATTCTCAGACTTTCTCGAAACAATACTGGCGTTATTCATTTCGGATGATTTGAGATGATGAAGTCACAGGTAATAAGCAGTGCAAACCTTACCATCTACCATTTTTAGTAATAAAATAAGTTTTACTGCAATATGAAATTCTTCCCCGCAAATTTCAACAGGTGATAATACCTTTATTTGCTCTACTATTAGATCAACTTTCCGTTTTATCAAGTCCGTTGTTTCCTTTGCAAAAACAAGTTTGATAGGGCGACAGTATCTTGTTGAAGAGGGGGCTGGACTTTGCCAAAGTATGGACTTTAGTTCTTCCTTAGAAATCGGATTTGAATCGGAACCATGAAAATACTAAAAATATTTTATTTTAGAACAAAAATTCAAAATAAATATCATTCTTGCTGACGCTCAGTAGTTGCACGAAAAGACACACAAATAACAATAATTCATTTATCTTTCTATAGTTCCTCTTTCTTGGCTCCCTTATAAAAGCAATAAATTTTGCAAAATCAACGAATTTGGCA
This sequence comes from Volucella inanis, assembly GCA_907269105.1. Lineage (NCBI taxonomy): Eukaryota > Metazoa > Arthropoda > Insecta > Diptera > Syrphidae > Volucella > Volucella inanis. Next base: position 54,933,481 of record OU026155.1, on the reverse strand, counting down.
TTACTCATTTATATTTACAGCCTCATTCGTACTCCTTCTTTTTGTTATTGTTATTCTTTCTATTCGCGAAAGCATTTAGAGCTACCACAAAGCAGCAAAAAATAAAAAAATGATAACGGTACATGTGTTGTTGAATGTGTTTTCGTATGCCGCGTTCAAAATAATTCGTTCTCGCTTAAATGTCATATTTTGTGTTGTGTTGTGAATCTCTTTTTCAGTTTATAAAAAAAATCAAAAAAAAAATACTGATAAAGTTGTGTGTGATGTGTGCAATGGTGATTTTAATTTCACACACGATGGTAAAATTTCAATTGAAAACCACATTAAACATGTCAGAGCATTAAAGGTCGCTTCTACATCCAAAAAAGTGTCAATATTTTTCACTGAAGACAAATTTGCTTTTCAAACTGCTGCAGCTGAGGGAGTTTGGGCATATCACACTTTGAACTTTGAACTTTGGCGGCATTACACATCGTGGTAAAAACAATATTTTTGCACGACTGTGCGAAAAAAATCTTGTTTTAATTGGAAATGAGTGTGCTGCTCATATCATTCACAATGCGGCACAAGCTGGTTGTCATGGAATCCAATTTGACGTCGAGGTTATACTAGTAAATACGTATTCCCATTTCTGCCAATCCAATCGTGTCACACAACTGGAGATATTTTGCGGTGAATTTGACTTCCAGAATGTTTTGAGTTATTCAAAAACGCGCTTCTTCTTAATGTTGCCAGCCATTGATTCTATTCATAAAATCGTTAATGCCTTGAAAGAATATTGTGACCACAGCAAAGACGCTCCTAAAAATCTTAAGGATTTTTACAATAACAATCTGTCAAAACTATGGCTTCTTTCTCCGCGACCAAGTAAGTACATAGATCAGCATTTACCAATATTTTTCTGAATCACAACCATTAGACAATTTTTTTATATAAAATCTGCATCGATTTTTAATCAAACAGTGTTGAAAGTGGAAGGCGACAATATTTCTGCGATGGAGATGGGTATTACTGTCTGGAGACAAAAATACGAAACAAATTTATTTCCATTGCTGTCCATAATAAAATACACCCTTACTGATTCAAACTACAACCAACTTTAGACTGCTATAATTTCCAAACCGTTCATTACTGTGAGTTCAAATTTTGACACAGGACAGATAATTTTATTATTTACAAACCTTTTAAACGATTTGCGTCTCAGTTGTGTTGAAAAATTTTTATCCGCGATCAAATTCAAACGTGATAGTGTGATTGCTTTATATTTGGCTGGAAAACCACAAGTAGCTATAGTTAGAGCCTTCCAGCACCTCAACGTGAATAAATCATTTATGTCAACCAAGATTGGTTAAAAAACAATGTTCCACACTTCATTTCTTTGACACAATGGATTGCAAATTATCCGGATGCAAGACCATTCAATTTCTCTGTCTGGGGTATTTTGAAGGCGAAGGTTGGCACTAAAAAATACCAAAGTTCGGACCACCTCAAACAAGCACTTAGCCGGGAATGGGCCAAAACACCGCAGAGCCACTTGCATGCAGCGTGCGATGCTTTCTTCGGCCGTCTCAAGGCCATTATTCGCGCCAAAGGTAGACATATAAAAAACTACTGATATAATTTAAAAATTGATGTATTTTCCAACATTTTTTGCTTTGGCACAATAAAATATATCAAAAAATATAGCATTTTTAAAAGTTGCAGTTCGAGTCAGTCACCCTGTAAAAAATTTAAATGAAGTTCACGTTGAAGTTACGAAGTGTGTTATGTTAATGACTGAATCAGCTTTCTACGGTAAACCATCGATTTAGTTACATTTGTTTTTCATTAAAAATGTCGAACACAAATTTTGAATTCTATATATTATTCGAATTTAGATACGTGCATCGGTTATCGAAAAAGATGGACTAAACAATTTGACGTGGTTGTATCGTTCCATTGGGCTGTTCTGCAAGATGTACCGCAATGGGAAAACATCGAAACTACATACAAAACAATGTTAAAGATTATATGTTAAAGACGATTCTGACGTTCAAATTTTCAATCAGTTTGGCTATTTAACAAAATTTATCACTACCGAAAAAATTATGGAATGGAAACGAGACAAAGTGCCAAGTGATAAGCGCTGGGTGGAATGTTTTAAGCATTTTTGTACAAACCATGTACTGTTCAAACTATTGATCGATATGGTTCAGTACATTTACTGATTACCTGGGACATCCGCATCGGTGGAACGTATTTTTTCCATGATCAACCGCATTTGGACCAAAGAAAAAAAACGCCTCGAATTGGCTACGTTGGAATGCATAATTTTCGTAAAATTCAACATGAAATTTACTTGCATGGAATTTTTCGAGTTACTTAAAAAGTCTCCAGAATTGAGGAAAGAAATTGCGAGCAGCGAGAAGTATATACTTCCGAAACACACCACGGCTAATGTTAAAAAAGGTGAGAAAAAAAAATCAGTCCGTAGCAAAGCCTAGTTTTTAATTTTATTTTTAACATAATCGTATTTTTTGTTCACTACATTTAATTATTTCTTATTTTGTGAAATTGTTTTTGGTTTCAGAATTTCCCAAAATGTCCCGTTTTCAACAGTCAAATGTCCCTAAATGCTCTTAAATGAGATGGTCACACTATGTATGATGACAGTATATTTCTAACGACTTTGTTGAGTTTTTGACGTATAATCTCATATTGATGAGTGGATAACTGCGTATCCACAATTAGAGCTAAAGCTTCATCAGCAGATAGAGATATTTTTAATTTTTTCACAGCACTCTTCAAAGTTTTTTATTGGTCTCCCAACTTTTATTACATTTGAAGAAAATGGAATTTTATCTAAAAATTTGTGTAACAGAGTTAAGGTTTCATTTAGCCAGGAAGAATGAGTGCTTTCGAAGCGTTCACGGTGCCTTCCACTTTTGGCCCACATCTCATTTATTTTAAAACAAATAAGCCTATCAGATGCCTTAAGTGATTTGATCGCTTTTTCCGAAAATGGTATTTGATCAAAATAGCTCATCACAAAGGAAAATACACACCAACACGCTTTATTTTGATTTTGGGAACCCAAATTCCAAAAATTAGTTTTTTTCGTCATTTCGATAGACATTCTGAAAATTGCAGAGAATATCATGTGTATCATATATCCGAACAACACTGAATACTTAAAGTTTTTCTCTTATGAATGCAAAAATTGAATAAAAATTTTCCCTTTTTTTATACCATCCACCTAAAAATATATTTAAACACCCTATGGAAAATAATTTTACTTAATTTTCCATTCCCTGATATCGTATTTAATAAATCAAAGCAAAATTTTCAATAAAAAACGCACCAAGCACTCGTAATAAAAGAAATACCAAAACTTTTTTCACAAGCCAATTGCTACTGAAATAATCACAAACTTCAACTTCAAGTCTAATTATCTTAATTTTACATGACTTCCTCATAATAGTCCTTTCTAAATCATTTATTTGAAGGTATAGCCTGCCAGTAAAACCCGTTCTTATATCATTTTATGCAAGTCATTTTTGTAATTAAATTCCGCTAGATGAGCGAATTCTCACACTGTTCGTCGGTTTGGTTGTCAGCTCAGAAATATTGGAGTCGCTATAAAAGATAACGGCGTTCCAAGATCCGAGGTTGTGTTTCCTGTTTAAAGGAGAAGAAGGTTGCTCATCAGCATCCAACTCATCCCTTTTGTGAACCCTTAAGGTTATAGAATCGAATCGAAACCGAATCATACGCTTAGTCTACTCTAGAGGGTTAAAGAATTAATTATTAATTACAATCGACTTCGCTTTTATCGATCACCGCTATCGTTGTTTCGTCTTTTAGGATTTCTCTAAAAAACCTCAAAGATGTGATGTTTGTGCCTTTGGTTTCCTCTAACGACCTCTGGTCCTTCGAGGAGTTTTGCAACGTTTTGAGAATGATCGGTAGCGCCACCACTAGTTCATTTTTCTCGTTCCTCATGTCCACAGTTCTCTCGACCTCCGGAATGGATCTGAGGGTTTTATTAAAAGCACTTTTTGCTACTGCTAGAGATGGAGGAAGTGGTAGGACCATAGCTTGCCACAGTCTTGTTATACCTTAAGAGTTTGGCTTGTTGCATTTGCATTTTGAAGGTGCAGCATGACTTACCACACATTTGCCTTTGGTCGACGTTGCAGGAGCCTTTTCGGTAGTCAGTATAGTCATCGTATTACTATTCGGTCTTAAAAGAGTACCAATTTCGAATTTTGTTTTTGTTTTAGAAATTAAAGATTCCATATGAGATCTCACGAGTAGGGCACAAAGGCAAATCCGTCTGTACAGAGATCTTCTGTATACAGGTAAGGCGATCTAATCCAAGTATCAGAACACTTCGTTCACAACAGACCTATTTTTATATTTTTAAAGATCCAGGTTGATCCGCAGCACGGGTGGTATCACACCCTGATCCAGCTCAGAGAAGAAACAAGTGGGAAAGAAGGAGTCAAATGAAAAATAGAGAGAGGGATTGGTAAACATCCGTTATTTTCAGCACTCCTCTAAAGAACTTTTCGAGAGGTATTTACCCTACTCAGCCTCTACAACTCGACTTGTTCGATGCTTAGATAGGCAGAATTAAAATTGTTCTTCATACTGCGTGTTTGATAATATTGAACTTTCATTTAATTTACTTTAATCATGTTCCACGCATAAAACATATTTGTACCTGGCCAACATAATTATTTTCATTTTTCTATGAATCATATACTATCCACATTCTTTCTCTGGTAATTGCACTCTTTAATCGCTATCACTTTGTATAACACGTTACACTTAACAAATTATGTAATCAAGATCAGCAAAAAGATAAAACACATTAAATTCAATTATTCATTTTGGTTTTGTCTAAAAATCAATTCATTCGTCGGCTTTATTTTTGCTTTCTTTTGCAAGTGCTATCCTGCATCCAGTTCCAATTTTCGAATCAGTTAATCGGAAATGGAAATGCTGCGAATATTTTCATGTATATGTAAGCAGTGTTAAAAAATCATTAGCAGTCTTACTGTAATATTTTACGCAATTTGAAGATTGTGAGTTCTTGTTAATAAAAAAAAATTCAATTTATTACAAATAGCAACTAACTTTATTTGCCTCATCTTCTTATTTCTTAAATAGAAAATTTATACCATATTATCTCGAAACCAAATATACATATTAGTACTGCTTTGTCACCTTTCCTTGCTATACTGAGTAGTTGACGTGTTTGAGAAATTAAGATGTTGTTGATGTATCATAGATTTTGGTGCCATCATGATGATCGCCAAAAACCTATGTTATATTTTAGTTTTTTTGTGCTTCCTTTTTATTATCTCTTCTTTGGTGCAGCGACGTATTTGTTTTACAACAGCTTTGCTGAAGAGATTAGTTGATGAAGCCTGCGCACTAGAAATTTTTCTCCCTATTGCCTTAATATACCGGGTGAGTTTTTTAACTTGAGACATCCAAATTAGTCGAAAAATACGTGATATCGCGAAAAATGTTTCAGACAAAAGTCACAAGGTTCTGAAGGAGACATAAGATGGTGACCACGAGTCTTACCTTCAAGGTCAAACGAAGGTAACTTTTGATTTTTCAAATGATAATTCCTGATTTTTATTGCTCAGTCGTATTCCTCAATGGGGCACACGACTTTTTCTCAAAGGTCTTATGCATTCAGTGCTAGATACCACTGCACTGGCACGCCTAAATCATTAATCGGTTTCCAACGTTGTTAGGGTGTTAGAAGGTTGAGATTTGTTTTGAGGAAGTCATTATTGCCTCGAGTGAAGTTAAAACTCAAAGAAATTTCAGATAGAGATAAATTGTCCAAAACTTATCTGAGAGTGTACGATGTGCACTCTGACCTTTTTTTCTACTTGAACGGAACTGTACTTCATTTAGAAGTTCGATATTTTTTTTTGAGGAACTGATTATTATTAGTAAAGTTTTCTAGATTAATAATGCAGGCTATTTTAATTCAAGAGAAAATTGAAATGATATTGATTTATGGAGAAAGTGCAAGGAACATCGATGATGCTGTTGCTCTTTACGCCCAACGTTTCCCAGGCCAGATACGATCGCGGGCTTCCTTTTATCGGGTCATCCAACAATTCGCTGGTGAAGGAAGTGTGCAACCAAAGAAAAGGAATCGGTCAGATAGGGTGGCTGTTGAGGACAACGAAATAGCAATGTTAGCTGCCGTCATACGACTGTCTGTAAGATATTACATCGGCATAAATACCATCCTTATCATGTTTCAATGCATTAAGAACTTTCTAGTGAGTTTCCTTTTATCAATGGGCACTTCAGCAAATTGAACGAGACACCCTTTTCTTTGCCAAGGTGTTATTCTCTGATGATTCGACTTTCACCAATCACGGTACGGTCAATCGACATAATATGCATTACTGGGCTACCGAAAACCCTTTTTGGTTGCGACAAGTTGAACGCCAGCACCCTTGGAATGTTAATATTTGGGCGGGAATTATTGGGGATAAATTAATAGGTCCATATTTTATTGAAGGCAACTTGAATGGCGAAAAGTATGCAAACTTCTTGCGGGACCATCTTCCAGTATTACTAGAAGAACTGCCATTGGAGTTGCGACAAACAATGTTCACGACAAGTTGAGTTCTTAAAGTGATTAGACGTGTTTTTATAGTTGCTCCTTAGTAAATTCGTTTTTTACAACAATTTTATAAAGTATAAATATTGTTATTTATAGAATACTAGTTCTGACTGAAGCTTTAAAATTCTGGTTCTGGTAAATAAGCCTTTAAGCAATTATTGTCTTAAAGCACTGAATTTGTATTATTTCACCAAAATATTCATATATTGTACATACATTTTATAACAATGGCAAACTGTTCGCGATGCCACGACCCGCTGCATATGAATGTTCCTCTGTTTCTCAAAATACATGGAGAAAATTGTCAGCAGCCTTGAAGAAAGCATGCAAATGCACTCTTTGTAGGGGAAAAGAGAAATCACCCTCATTGCAAGCAGAAAGTCTACATGCTAAGTGGTGCAGATCGGCCGATTATCCGAAAATCCACCACCGCAACTTTAATTTCAAGTGGTGATATTAATCTTCAACAGAAAACGCATACGGAGATAAAGGAAATCAAATTATGCTAGAGGAATATGCGAAAGCAGTGGAATTCACAAGCGTAAAATATGATGATCTAAATTCCGTTCTAACAAAAAAACACAGAACTAATACAAAGTTAATTGAACGAAATCAAAGAATACAAGAAACAAAACGAAGAAAAAGACTTATTGATAAATACATTACAAGCAAAAATAAACACACTTGACCAGAAGCAACTTGACAAAAATATGGAAATTAAATGCGTTCCAATGAAACCTAACGAGAACGCACACGACACTGCAATTGCAATAGGCAAAACCTTAAATCTAGAAATCAATGAAAATGACATCGAGGAAATTTCTACGTTCACAGATAGGAAAAATAGAGAGTTAAAAAATCTCTCGGTTTGATGATAGAAAAGGCGAAAACCAAGAGAACATTAAGAAGAAATATATAAAAATGTAAACAGAGAGACAAATCCTATGTACGCAAAGCAAAACATATTCATTAATAATGAGTTATCAGCACACTTCAAAAAATTACTCTGGTTAACCAAAACGAAAGCAAGAACGGTTAACTGGAAGTATGTGTGGATGAGACCCAACAAAGTTCTCTCGAGGAAAAATGACGGAGATGCTGTTGTAGAAATCAATTCAACTGTTGATGTTGAAAAAATTGTTAAAACAGTAATTTTTGTTTGTACTACAGTCGCGTCAAAAAATTAACAAATACAATGGAAGAATTAAACGAAGAAAATGAATTCGTATATATTAAATTTAAACATTTAGAATGCCTTAAAGAAATGGAAGATTTTATTACGGAAATTAATGGATTTTCATATTTCTTTTTAAATATACGATCTATTATTTTATTAATTTATTTAAAGCGTTAATGAATTTATTGGAAAAATCTCTGACATAAATATAAAAAAAATTGAGAACTCATTCTATATAATTACTGGATTTCATGAACAACTAGCCTATAATAGAACTGATAAAGAAGGTGGCTTAATGATTTTCATAAAAGATGATATAGAATACACAAAAATAAATATGAATTATGTGTACTATGATATGTGTTACAATAACCATTCAAAGAAGACAGATTGAAGCTACAATTTTTGCTATATACAGACCGCCTAGACTTAATGTAAATGACTTTATAGATGAATTAGGACAAAACATTGACAAAATAGATAAAAGGCAAACTTAGGTAATAATTGGTGATGTCAAAATTGATGCAAATCATGTATATCATCCTAATGTGAGCAGATACCTTTCATTGATAGCATCAAGAGGATTTATAAACACAATTAAATCGGTTACGCGTGTCGACTTATCCCGAAACACAAAAACATTAATTGATCACTATTTAATTCGCACTAAACGCATGGATATTATATCCACGGTAGTAAAATTATATTGTTCTGACCACTTTGGCATATACTGCGCCACTATTAAATCTGATGAGAAAGAAGAGAGAAACGCTTCAAAAATGTTCAGTTATATTAGTAGTTATGAGTTGTCACGGCAAATTGAACAATTTAACTGGCAACAGTTGATTGATCTGACAGACGTAAACGATTTGTACAATATCTTTAGAGAATGTTTTAAAAGAATGGTAAAATCAACGACGTGTTTCAGAAAAACTAAAAAAAGATCTAATGAGCATAATTGGATAACCGCAGATCTAAGGAAGGCATGTCTAGAAAGAGATCGTTTATATAGAAGATATAAAAACAATAGAAGAAACCAAGATTATGAAAAAGAATATAAAGCGTTTCGCAACCACCTAAATAAAAAGATACATAGTACTAAAATGAATTATTTCAAGCAACAATTCTTAAATGCAAAAACCAATCCAAAGGAGACATGGAAGATCATCAATTCAATACTTGGCAAAAGACTCATAAATCTGGATGATCTGTTGGCTAAAAACTTTGCTACAAACGAGTATGATAATCTCGCAAATCATTTTGCACAAAAACTTTCTTAAGACATAACAAATACTATCCATATATGCAAACATAAATCTTACTCGGGTCCATCCAGCAGTGTCCAGCGATCAATGTATATGAATGAAGTTAGTACTGAAGAAGTACAGAAAATTTTTAAATTACTTAAAGGCAACAAATCAGCAATTGAAGATGGTATACGACCAAAGGACTTAAGAAATAATGCTGAGATTCTGGCTCCGGTTTTAGCTAAATTTATAGACTTGAGTCTGGAACAATCAAAGGTCCCCGAAAGACTTAAAATATCCGGCAGTCAACCGATATACAAGGGTGGCCCGAAAAACGATATCGGGAGCTACCGTCCGATTTCAATTCTATCGGTAACGGATAAAGTCCTCGAAGAGGTGGTATTCAAAAGACTTATTGATTATTTAGAAAAGTATAATATATTGTCAAAAAATCAGTTCGGCTTCAGACAGAAAAAAAGTATAAATCGGTTAATCGATGATTTTTCAAACCAAATTAACCAAAATCAAGACAAAAATTATATCACCGTAGTACTTTTTATCGATTTTAAGAAAGCCTTTGATATGCTATGCCATAAAAATATTCTAGAACAGATGGAAAAAACGGGCATAAGAGGACCACTTTTATCATGGTTTGAGGACTACCTAAAAAACCGCAAATATAAAGTCAAAATTAAACAAAGCCTAAGCAAAGAAAAATTTTCAAAGTATGGAGTTCCGCAAGGATCCAAATTAGGACCGTTAATCTTTATTATTGTATATACACGAACCATATGCTTGCAGCTCTTAACAAAAGCACAGTCTACGCATACGCAGACGACACGGCAATTATCATTAACCACAAGGACGTTGAAGCAGCTGAAAAAATCTTGCAGACGGAGTTTGATATAGTCACAACATGGTGTCACGACAACGGCCTGACCATAAATGCAAAAAAGAACTAAAGTAATGCACATACGTCCTCCGCACATTCTAAAACACAAAATCTTAATAAAAATGCATGGTTATGATTGCCTACATAAGCTTAACAGTCATCAACTTCTTCGAGCTGATGACAACTGCTCGACGATCCTGGATAATGTATCTTTATGCAAATATTTAGGGGTCACCGTCGACTACAATTTTAAGCAGAGCTATCATGTTGAAGCACTAATAAAAAAACTCAGGGGCTCTTTTCCATCTTAGCTATCGATGTCCAGTAGATGTTCTTCAACAATGCTATTATAGCCTAGTGGTACGGCATCCTAGCGTGGGACAATACGCAGCAGCTCCAGAGGCTAAACTCATTGCATTCCAGCATACAAAAAATAGTTAAGAAGTCAGAACGACATCATGGTAATGACATAAGACAATTTCTCACAATAGAACAATTGTATAAGATGGACATACTATCAAAATTCAAAGATGATAACACCTATAAGCTACCAACCCAACCCAAAATAAGTTTTTGGTCCCAAGATTCTGGAACGAATATGGACGTAGAAAGTATGCAGTTGCGGTTCTGCAATATTGAACGAGCTTACAACAAATTTAAACAACCTTCCGAAACCATTTTTTTTTTTTTAAATGTTAAGAAAATGTTCTTGAATTCAAATGTATAAACGATAAACTGTTTTTTTTTTTTTATAAATATATACGTGTAATGAATTTGTATTTTGAACTCAACATAATGTAATGTAATTAATTTTAAAGACCAATCTTCTGCAGACAATCCCCCCTGTCTTTGCAGATAATACAATATGAATGTCAATCTTTTAGAACAAATAAAAATTCAATTCAAAAAAAAAATGTGGTTTCAACATTATGGTTGTCCAGCCCATTATTCCAAAGTAGCCCGGATCGTATAAAACAATGTTTACCATCAACGATGGATCGGACGAAGGGGTCCGATGCAATGGCCTGCTAGATCACCTAATCTTACATCACTTGATTTCTTCTTGTGGGGCTACTTAAAAAGTGAGGCTTACAGAAAAAAGCGTGAGGACATGAAAAGACGAATAACTGAAGCTTGCCGGAAGATTACGCCAGAAATACTTCTCAGTTCTGTTGGATCATTTAGAGCGCGGATAGACAAGTGTATTGAAATGAATGGTCACATTTTCGAAATTTTGTTGAAATAGTCTCGGGAAATAAACGTCGAATGGGGAAGAATTCAATGATTCAACAGTCTGAGGCAAGGGGACCCACTCTAATTAATCATCCCAAAGGAAACAAAATACTGCTACGTCCACGTCGTTGTTTCTGGGTTATGCTAAACGCAATATGTAAAAACAAATGACAAGCCTACGAGCTATACGACTGAGTAATGAAAATCAGGAATTATCATTTGAGGACCCAAGGTGACCCACTCTAATTAATCATCTCGAAGGAAACAAAATACTGCTACGTCCACGTCGTTGTTTCTGGGTTATGCTAAACACAATATGTAAAAACAAATGACAAGCCTACGAGCTATACGACTGAGCAATGAAAATCGGGAATTATCATTTGAAAAATCAAAAGTGACCTTCGTTTGACCTTGAAACTGGATCTCAAGGTCAAACTCCTTGTGACTTTTGTCTGAAACATTTTTCGCGATATTTCGTACTTTTCGGGTAATTTTGATATCTTAAGTTTTATGGCGCACTCTGACGGAAAAAGAACGCATTTTTGAAAAGTGTTCCATGTAAAAGAATTGTAATTTTTCACGCAGATTGCGAATCTGTCAAAAAAAATAGGGGTTCCCATTAAGAAATCAAAAGTGACCTTCGTTTGACCTTGTATAAATTGATACATTTATACTGTACTTGCATGAACTTGATGAATAATAATCATTTCAAATGTGTTGGAGAGATTCGATTTTATAATAAATACATTTTTTTAGTAATGCGAAAATTTTCCTTTTAAGTTCTAAGTTTTTAATTCGGAGACAAGTTAATAAGAAATCAAAGCCTTGATTAATTTTTTAAGTCCTAGTCATGACTTTAGTGTCACCTTTTCACTTGATTTTTGTGAATGATCAATGATTTGTTTTTCAGGAGTTTTGTCATGAAGGCCAGGGGAGTGAACTTATACGCAAAAATGAGAAAAGAAAAAGAAAAGAATTCCGTCTCTACTTCTTTTTATGGTTTTGCACGAAAGAGTTATTTCACACACAACTTTAAACTCACTTCTTTAAATTTTCTTATTGCATGTGAATTTAATTTATCTTTTGTTTTGTGAAATGAGTCCTTGGCCAACTTTTTCGCTTCATGTGCATTGTACACCCCAAGCCACGCACGAAAGAACTTGATTAAAGATGAACTTGTTGGCAAGGCTCCATACCTATATTACAATTTCACTCAAATGTTGTTTCTTAAGGGGGTAAGGATATGAGATGCGTTTTCATGAATTTCTTATGGAAAACAAATGACTCATTATTTTAGAAACGTCTGAACAGATCTCACCCAAACTTTGCATAGATAAACATACGAGATGTGTTCAAGAAGTAAGATGAAATTTTAAATTTCGCGGCAAACTATTGTCGATTTTTTTTTTTTTTTTTTTGTGTCTGTACACATTTTCCGAACATATGTTCACAGTTTAAAGTATATAGCATACTTAGTTTGTTTTTTACAGATAGAAAGACTATACCTGTTTTGGTATGCTCGGCGATTTTCAATTACTATAAAAAATGGAACAAAGAATTTGCATCAAATTTTGTGTAAAAAATGGAATCAAGTGCTCTAAAACACCTTAAATGTTGACAGTGGCATACGGTGTGTCTGCTCTAAGTAAAAACTAAGCAAACTTGCATAATGGGAGGATCAAACCGGAGCCAAGGTGAAAAAAGTTAAATTTTCACCAGGAACATCACGGAAGAATAAAAACTATCATTGCTACAGCATTGGAAGCGGAAAAAGCAGCAACAGTGACAGGAACAACTATCGGAAGGATGACAATGCGTATCTAGGGGATATACAGTGCTATAACAGCGGTAAATGAGGCCATGTTAATTAAAATTGTAACTGGAAAAAAATTTGTTTCTTAAAATGGTTCCAATATACAAAATTTAAAAACGGACATGAAGAGCGTATCAGAAAGCGATGAAGAAGAATAAAATTGTATTCATAGTTCAGTAGAGTATCATAAATGTGAGAAAGATGACGGTTGTAACCATATGCATAATTTATTAACTGTAGGATATAGCACCACCCATGTTAATAACATAGATTTCGGGAATGTTCCATTGTATACAGAATTGGTTTCTGATGAAAGATTATTGAGGTTTGTGATCGACACCGGTGCATGCACGTCTGTTATTCATAAAGAAAGGTCTAATATAAATAAGCATGATTTGCAGAAAACGAATCAGAGGCTGTATGTAATTTCGGGAGGATAAATGAAGGTTGTAGAATATAAGAGTATTTCGGTTTAAGTCAAAATATCTGATTAAAATAAAAAATTTGCTAAATTAAAGCTAGTTGTGGCAGAGTGTGATAAATATTTTTCACCTCTTGAAGGACGTCAATGGTCGGTCTGCCTTTATTCGTTTACGTAAGATGCAACTAGTTGATGTTAATAAAGATAATGTAATCTCATTAATTCAACAGTATAATGTTTTTAGTAACATAACAGAACCAATTTTGAAATTCAAAGCGCAAATTGTTTGTGTGGACGATTATACCCCTATTTTTTGTAGACTCTCTTCATTACCTTTTGGGCTACGTGAAACAGTCGATAAAGAGCTAGATAGGTAAACAAGTGTAGGTATTACTTATACCGTGCCTTATAACTCGTGGGCTTCCCCCATTGTCGTAGAAGAAAATCCAAAGTGTGGTATTAGAATTTGTGTACACTGTAAAATATCAGCCAATCGTTTCGTAAAAACAAACCATTATTCTTTACCAAGCGTGGATCAAATTTTGGCCTATCCAGGTGCCTATCAGCAATTAGAGGTTATTGAGGATTGTCAAGAACTATTTACAGTTAATACCCATAAAGGTTTGTAAAGATTTCGGAGACTCATTTTTGGTATTAAATGTGGACTGGCAATTTTTCAGTCCACCATGCATGAACTTTTGAAAGAAATTCTTAAAGTACAATGTTATTTAGATGTTTCGAGGAGTGTCTTACTAACTTATGTATATACGGTTTTAGGCCGATTGGCAAAATTTCGGGTTAAGGTGAACGTAAAGAAGTGCCAATTCTTTAAAACAGAGATTGACTACCTAGGACATGTTATAGATAAGGAGGGAATATAAATAAAAAGTTGCGGCTATTGAGAATGCAACTGTTCTAGGCGATATAGATCAATTAAAACCCTTTTTAGGATTAATTAATTACTATGTTAAATTTATCCCAAATCTATCACCCGAACTTACGAATTAAATAACTTTACTAAGAATAATGTCATTTTCGTTTGGTCATACGATTGTCAGCAGGCTTTCGAGCAAAACAAACGCCTTTTAATTCAAAACAATTCGTTAATTCACTACGACCCACAGAAGTAGATTGTTATTCGATGCGACGCGAGTCCAAATGGAGTAGGGGACATTCTCTCGCATGTAATTGTTTCAGTAGAATATCCTGTGTTGTTTGCATCGAGCACTCTTAGTGATGTAGAGCAAAACTATTCTCAACTTCATCGAGAACTCTTTGCCATTATATTCTCAGTGAAAAAGTTTCATAGATGGCAAGTCGGTTACTATTCATAGTGATCACCAGCCTTTAAAAGAGATTTTTAGCTCCAATAAATCTGCTCCCTCAGTTGAAGCAATTACAATTCAAAGATGAGTCATACATTAAACCAGTACACATCAAAATATAAAAAAGCATCTCAAATGTCAAATGCGGATATACTTTGTGGGTTACCATTACCAGTACCTACAAATTTAGAGAAATATTCTGTTCGAAGCTTACAAATTTTTATTAGCGATTATTTGATTTTTGAGTTAATGCAAAAGGAAATAATCAAAGATCCTATTTTATATACAAAAAGTACCCCAAATCAATTCGGGTGACCTAATACGGTTCAATCGCATTTAAAGTCGAATTTTCACAGACGCAATGATATAGATTTTGAGAATGGATGCCCTTATTTTAAAAATAGATTGATTATTCTAGAGGTGCTAGTAGTAGGGTGGAAAAAATATCGAAGAATATGTATCCAGGTGCAAAATTTGCAATCTTGGTTGGAGTCCAAACAATTTTTTGAGAGAATTCATTTAGATTTTTTTTTTTTCTTTGAAGGTTGCAGTTTTAATATTAGTTAATTGATTCAGCAAGTGGATTGATGTCAAGATTATTAAAACTACTACTGCTGAAAGTTTAATAATTACCTTAAGAAGAATATTTGCTTATTTTGGACTTCCTGACACTGTTGTCTCGGACAATGGCCCTACTTTTAATTCAGAGGATTTTATCGATTCTTGTACTTCGAACAGGATTAAGCTTATGAGGAGACCTGCCTATCATCTGCAATCGAATGGTACAGCGGAAAGGGCTGTTCAAACAATGAATAATAGCCTGAAGAAGAGGTTGTGGGACTTATCGCTAGCGGAACACTAAGCAATGGAAAAAACACTAGATCAGCTTTTATTGAAATACCATACCCAAACCACTACACTACTCACATCGCCTAATGATATTTTATTTAATAATAAAACGCAAATCTTGAATGATAGTATATATAACCCCAAGAATTAAACAGGTAAGGAAGCAAATCATAGATCAAAATGCATCCAAACAGAGTAGATTATCCTTACCTCAGAAACCAATTCCAATTAAGATTAACGATAAAATTTTATATAAAATCAAAAATGGAAATTCTTGTAAATGGGTACCTGGAGTCATAGTTCGTAAAATAGGAAATGTTATGTATGAAATTAACATAGACGGTAATTATCGCTCTGCCAATATAACACAGATGCGAAAATATAAGATAAAAACATTTGAACTTTCACCTTATAATGTAGCTAGTGGTGTTGAAACAAGAATCGAAAGAAAAAGATCTAACGATAGTGAGTATATTGAATTTTTACCATTTGTCGTTGCTTGCAAGAGATTTTTTTGCCAAAAACAACACGACAATCATGCCTAAGCCAGCATATTCTCCGAATGTCCCGAAACTGAAGGGATCTATGAAAGGACAACGATTGAAGAAATAAAAACGTCATCGCTAGAAGAGCTCATGGCTATACCAAACAGTACTTATGAGAAGTGCTTCAAGGATTGGAAAAAGCGTTGGCACAAGTATATTATATCTGAGTGTGATAACTTTGTTATGTTAAAATCAATACTGATGAATAATTAAATAATTTTTTTTATAAAAATATAAAGTTACCTTACTTTTTGAACACACCTTTTATTTTAGCTCCTTTTAGAAATTGCAGGTGCAGGATTTTAGCGAATAATGAAATATACTCGTACGTAGTACAGAAGATATTTCTTTTTTTTCTGGATTTCAAACATTTTTTAACGAATATTTTTCACCATAAAGTACAAAGTGCGTTGAATTTTAAAATACTCTCCACAGTAGTTTTCCAGTGATGCTACCAACAACATTTTTTTTCGAGATAATGGGGCAAATGTTAAAAAAAAAGTCTACTTTTCAGGAGATGCAAAAAACCTATTTGAATTTTTTTAAACAATGAACTCTAGCGAAACTTTTTTTATGCTTACTTATTTCCCCCTTACTTATTTTCCTTTTATTTCCTTTTAACAAATATTTCAATTTGATTCT